>JABFEA020000038.1:15466813-15479471 GCA_019775915.2 Cyphomyrus plagiostoma
TATACTACGGTTTGGTATGCTTCAGTGTGATATACACCGCAGCAGGGCACACCACACAATACTGTTCTGGTATACTATGGTTTGGTATACTTCAGTGTGATGTGCACCGAAGTAGTGGTGAAGAAAGGAACAGCTCATTGGGCATGATTATTGGGCTGGACGATATAATATCGCTGTGATATCGCCCAGCCCTACCATTTCCCCTCTAGTTCATTAAACACTCCATGTATTTATTAATACAGCTGTTCTGTTCAACAATTCATGTCGAAAACTACTTGAAAAACAAGCCAGCTTTACCTTCTTAGGACACAACTTTGTGGTGAAAACATCCTTTATGGTTTCAATGAGGACATTGTGAAGTTCTTGGTTTAATCCCTGGAAATGACTGAAGGACAAGATTACCACCTCTCTTGGATGGACATCCAACCACTGTCTAATCTCCTTCAGAACAAACTACAAAAGAGAAGTAGAAAAAAATCCTTGCAGCAGCATAAACCTCATTTAATTCATACTACTCTATTAGATATACAGGCAGTCCCCAGGTTACGAATGAGTTCTGTTTCCTAAGTCTTTCAGCCACATATGTAGGCAAGTCAATTAATAACCGTACATAATAATAATACTTATACAGTAATAAGTAACTACATATGGTACTGCATGGTACGCTAAGCTAACAAACTGCTAAAGCCATCCAACGTATTCACAAGTGACACACAGTAGTGCATGTGTTCATTATCAGGAGCCATTGCATTTACCCCAGATGTTTAATATAACAGGCTTTATGGCAGTCTGTAAGTATGAACTGTCCACAAGTCATATGCTCTTAAGCTGGAAAGCGCCTGTACAATGTAACCCACATAAACCAATTAACGAAGAGCCTCAAATTGATTCAATAGTTTACATGTTGCAAATACTAAAAACTTTTCCATAACCTAGTATAAACTATACTGTACATATTAAAAGACAATGTTACAAATGCCACACAAAATGTCAACATTTTTAAAACAGGCAGTATTTCCATTAAAAAAAAAAAAATCATGCATAATGCTTAGTTGCACAAATAACATTTCTGGGTAGTTTCCTCTGCAGATGACTTTAAATAACCAAGGTGTGAAGCATGCTTTGTTTTCTGTGAAAGTTAACATAGTTAAAGTTGTACAGGAAACTTGCAAACTAGGTTATCAGCAATTATTCGATAACATACCTCTGTGTGCTGAATAGAATTTCATAGCTTAGGCTTTCAAAAACATCCTTTTAAACAACGTGAGCCACATTACCGTGTTACTTTTGTCAGCATAAATGACATTTACACTCCAATCATAAACCAGGAAGTCACAAGGCTGCATGGTAACTTACTTCCACGGTCACTGTCGTATAGACGCCATGATAAAAGCACAAGTCACTGGAGCAGCCATTGGGCCGATGGGCGATTCGCAGGTCACAGTACCGGACACCACCATCCAACTGCTGGGTTATATTGGAATCCTGAGGAGAACAGGAAGGGGGTGGATGACTGACATGCAGCTACCGCAGTGTGGAAGTCACTTATGAGGCTTAACCAAAATACACTAAATCAAGGGTTTATCAGAATCACAGCTTGAAGCGGATCAGAAAACAGTCATTTCAGTTAGAAGATTTAACTCCTTTTATCTTCATTGCATGTCAGCTCCCCAGACATATGTCACTCATATAAAAAAGTACAACTCTGGAACAGAAACCATGGAACTGGAACCACCAATTATATTTCCAGTAAGGAAAATATATTTATCCACACTCGCTGGTCAAACCCGTTCTCAAGATGCACGAAGTGTGGGTACATAAGTAACCGGACATGTGACTACATCACTCGAAGCTCATTGGTGCAAAAAGAGAAATATCAAAAGAATTAGCGCACAAAAAAAGTACACACACCCTTCAAAGAAATGACAACTGAAAGTGAGAAACCTAGACTGCATGTTAGATACAGGTATACGCTCGGTATCAGGGAAGTTACTCACAAAAGTCCATTACAGACAGAGGTGGAAAGTTTCATGTCCAGAGAGTACAAATCCAGACTAAGGTTTTGTTTCAACCAACCAGGGGTGGTTTCCTGAAACCATCATTGCTAACTGTGTTAGCAACTTCCGTTGTTCGAACTGCTGCGGTATGACGGTTTTGGGAAACGGTCGTTGTTCGGGAAACGCACCCCAGTTCAGCATAAAGAGTCACAGTCAGAATACTCAACCATAAACTGTATATATTGTGTATGTTTATGCAACACACCTTTCATTTCAATTACTGAGAAGTCTTTCTGGATAAGTATTCGCCAGTACAACAAAATGCATCGATTCATAAACTTCCCTCTTCACCGACTATACTTTACCCACTGATGTCAGGGCTCTTCCTCGACTGCTACATTTTAGCATGCTTGTCTTTAAGCACTTTTCCTTTAAAAGTGTGCTTTGCGTTACTGTTCTGCAGAACTGTCATCTTTCCCCAGTTTGAATTTTCTGACCACACTTGACTCCCTTCCAATTCCCTGAAGTATTTGACGAAGGGAAACACTCTGCGGCTGGAATGTTGCTTTCATCATCAGACCCGAAATCCCTTCTCCACAAGGCCTGGAAACCCAGGCACGCTATTCTACAGGTTGCAACTGAGCCTCAGTACTACAAATCTTAGTAATCCTGTGCTTAGATGCGTTTTCTGATTTATTAGGTTGAAACGAAACAGCAGTTGAAATTTGATGCTGCTTACCTGTGTTACAGCCCATTTGTACAAAAAAAGACGGACCAGTGGTTTCATGTACTTATCCAGCTTCTGCAGCAAATCTGGCTGTGTGAGATCCATCGGACTGTCGTTCTTATCCAGACAGTAAGTAATGGTGTCATGACTTCCTACAAAATGTACACAACATGCTTAAATCTGAAACATGTTCATCATGATTTCAGAATACAAAAAAAAAAAAAACTCACCCAAGAATAAAACATTTCTACATACGCTTTTTGCGATCATAAATATTCATTTGATTTTTGTAACTAGTTACTGGTAAGTGTGCCCATTTACCTGGGATGGCCAGGTGATAGAGAGGCAGGTTCTGAAGTGTGGCTGGCAGGTGAGACATCCAGTTGTCTGTGGGCAAATCTCTCAGGGACTGGTTACTCGCAGACATCTCTGTATTATTACACGAAAATGATTCAGTATAAACAATTTGTATGCTGGAGGGTAACACAGAATTTATAAGTATAAGTACTTTGCATATATAAAAAACTCAGTGTGTCGAAAAATATTAGGAAGTAAATTTTATACAAAAATCTACAGATCCACCAATGAATACTTATCCTTTAAAACTAACAACGTTTATCAATAAACACATTACGCATACATTTGTATCTAACCATCGTGGCGGTTACACCTGGCAACAAACGAATAATTACCTTCCCCGAATAACTAACGACGCGGAAGTTACAGTAATCTCTCTTTTACTCCTTTCTGCAGGAAACTGCTATGGGGACAGATTTAAAAAGCTTCCCATAACAAAACAAATGTCCCAGATACGTCCGCTCATTCCCAGTCTGTCCCATCCAGGTACCGTCAGGAGAGGTAAAGGTGAAACTGGAGCCCCGTGCCGCAGCCGGCCGTCCGCCGTGTCGGCTTGCAAATGGACGCTTCGTGTGGAAGTACAGCGAGATACTGTAACATAATGGAAAACTCACAATTCAAATTAAAATTAAGTTGGAATTTTAACGTATTCTTTATCATAGATTACTATCGAAGAGGAGCTGCAGAGCGTTCAGCGCTGCGTTTTATATTCCAAGAAGCGCTCATACTACTCCGTCATCGCGACCTTGTAACGCGGAAACTCACCGCCCGGTACAGCAGTTAAGGGCGCCCTTTTATATTCTACTCACACGACGTTAAGTCCAAACCCGGTGTTCCGGGCAATTCGGTTTCCCTATGTTTCACCTAATATTAAAGCAAAGAGGTATGTGAAATGTCTGAAAATCACTCAGGCACATTATTACACGTATTAATACTGTATTGTTATTAGTACCGAGGCCCAGAGATGCTGTAGGCTATATCTGTTTTAACAGGGGGGAACCAAATATCCTGGATGTCAGGAAATGATGTTTCTCCTAATATTTAGATAAATATGCATGTGAGATGTCTGATACATTGTTACATGTGAATACAGAGGATTGTCACTCATAATATAGTCTTATACGCAATACTGTACCGTTCTCGTCAAGAAATATCTATATCCAGCGAATTAAATAATTTAATTTCTTATCTGTAAAAACTAAAAACATCGAAAAGGCATGTGATGGTTTAAAATATATGGCTTGTTTACCTAAAAAAAACATGAAAACAACAGCGAAACCGTGTACAAATCAGCGCGCGACGGGGGAAAACATAGGGAAACTGAATTGCCCGGAACACCTGTTTGCTCCAAAATTACTACTCAGCGAACTCTGCTGTCTGCTGGATAAAACGGACTGTAGAAAAACACCGAGAAAACGTAAGTGAGAGTCTTAGCAATGAGCTGCTGTTCTATTCGGGATTTTTCCAGGTTTCTGTCCTGTTTTTCCTGGGATAGACTCCAACCACAACAGAACGTTGCAGTGGATATTTTTTGAACGCTTCTGAAGGGAGTCTGCTTATAGGAACGGTAAAGCTCCAGAAAATCTATTATCAAAATTAATGATTTTTCACAAAGACCTAACCATTTGGAACACCCTCTATCCCTCCATCTGTCTCAAGCAGAACAGCACACAAGGGTGTGGTACATCCTGGATGGGATGCCAGTAAATCACAGGGCGTACACACACACGCAGAGCATACTCTATAGAGCATACTCTATGGGCAATGTAGAGGCACCATTTAGCCTGAGAGCATGTCTCTGAACCACAACAGGTAATCCGAGCACCAGGAGGAATCCCATGTGATGCTGGGAGAACATGCACACTGCGCACAGAGCATCGAGCCCCCAGACCCTGCTGGGTGGTAGGAATAGGTCACAGTGCCATCTTCATCTTGAAAAACACAGGTAGACAAAAGACCAGTATCGAGTGACAATTATACAAGTAAAGATTTCACTACATTGTGCATATCAGTTCCAAATGCTTTAAACATGACATTTTAATGGCACAGGGAACCGTACACAATCTCCACATTTCAGAGGAAGAACAACCAATCGAATCACAGAAGTGAACATGCAGCCGGGAAGTTTAAAGAGTCAGGAGACAGGATGTTCTGGAAGATTTCAATTTATATGGTCAACAGCAGTCCATGTCAACTTGATGACAGCTAATAATATTAATCTTTTCATTAAAAAGGGAAAAAAAAAAAGGAGGCATCATGTAACCGGGCGGCAGTAAAGATCTGATTACCTGTCAGTTTGTGACGACTCACCAGTTTCAGAGGGGAGGGCCAAGTTAGACCCCCAGTTCTGAGGGGCTCCTTCTACTGCTATAATCTTTCATTAATATACTTGATATTTATGTACCGAGTGGAGATTTTAATCCAAAATTGTAAACTACTGCCGCTCACACTTGAGGCTCGAATTCCACCCCCATCGTGTAAGTTTGCATGTTCTTCCCTTGTCACTTGTGTTTCTTCTGGGGACGTTTGACTTCCGCAGTGCAGCAAGACAGCAAGTCGTCAGGAAAATGGGTTTCAAAATTGCCTGTAGTGTGTGTTCACATCCAGCAAAAGACTGGCATGCCATTCAGAGTAACACAGCCAATGGTGAAATCACGGGAAACTGCTGGAAAACAATGCTGAAAACCGAACCAGCAACCTTCCATTCACAGGCTCCTAAGCCAGAGCCACACACCACATATTTAAGCTACTCCCCTGCTTTGGGCCTGATGTCACCCGGGACAGACTCCAGGCTTATCAGCACCCTACGCTGCGTAAGTGGTTGGACGATGGAACAAATTTGGGTTGTGTCACAATAGTATGAGGCATTTCCACCTTTCAAAAAACGCAAATTTTCTCAGTACATGACCTCACATTTTCACGCCAACTGGCACATCAACAGCTTTAACATTCCCTGTCAAACACGCCTGGGTCTTCATGTACAAAGTAATTAGTCAAAACTCATTGTGCTATTTCAGTTAAAACCCATTAAAATGAAGAGGCAAAGCAGCGAAAGGAAGCCACACAAACTGGGATGCATTTTTTAATTTAATGAAAAACATTAAAAAGGAACAATACCTGAAAATCCAATACCAGCTAACGCAGTAAACATGGTATAAAATCAGCACCCTTTGGCTTTTGTCTTAGTGAAAGCCAATAGCTCCCTCCAGGAATCCTTTACAGTGTTTTCAACAGTCTGAAAGATGACAACCCAGTGATGCCTTCACACAACAACATTTTATACAAGAACTTCTCCATTATCCCACGATAAGAGGTTGGGTAGTGTGGCACGTAAGCAGTACCCTGGACTGCAGGTGCCTGAAGTCACAGACGCGAAGAAACGGCTGCTCTGTGGCCGTCCAGCCTTTCCGAGACCTCTGCACGGAGCAGCTAGACCATTAACAGGCCCTTAAGTAAAGCTGCCAACTTTAAGAGAATACAGATTGGTCCACATTTTTTTCAGCTTTCCACTGGTTCACTACAGCAAGGAGTGTCATACTCTATAATGAACCGATTACACAAGTAGTTCCTAAACCTGCTGTTCCGTGCAAGAAATGCACAGGTTTTTGACATTTTCCATGATTATTTGGCAGTAATGTGCATACACACTGCAGGAGTAGACTTCAGGGGTGTACTGCAGTAATAATTTATAAAATCGCGAATATTCTTTCACACAGCTTCACGCAAAATATTCCTCTAGCAATTATCCGTGAAAAACACAATAGTCCTGATTGAGGGGGGGGTGTAGTTGGCTAATGATTTTTCTCCTAAATATATGCAAGTTGAAACCTGGGTAAAGACTGGATTTTCTTCATTTACTAAAAGCAAAGAAACTTCAGTTTTAGAGTTTTACTTTGGATTGATCTGAAATTAACTATAATCATACATGTACTTAGACACGTACACAAAATTTTGGTAATGCTTAAGATGTCTGATGTATAAAAAATACTAACATAGGAGCATTCATCCTTACAGATTATGTGCTCGCTGAGAATTTTTTTTTTTTCCCCCACTGAACATAAACGATTCTCACAGGGAGATACTGAACACAAAGATCCCATCTTTCCAAACCCCTGGTGGAAGAACTCAGGTATTTACACTTTCCCATAAAAGGGCAAAAAAGCACCAAGAAGAACCCCAAGCCAGGAGAGAGGAGTGTCATGGAAAGTAATGGCTTCAGTCTCTTATTAATGCCATGACACAAAACAAGTGTTAAGTCACCAAAATAGACTATTCTGCAAACACAGGGAAAGGGTGTAAATTAACATGTTAATTGACAAGGGCATTTTGTGTAGACCTCCTCTTCAGCTGCCAGGAGTAACTATTTCAAAACTATAAAATGTAGAGACTTTTTCTTAAATATCCACAACAGTAGTTAAAAGGCTGTTCTACACATGCCCTACAGATATGCCACATGTCTTTAAATTAACTCAGTTTCAATAGCTAAAAATCCACTTGTGTAGCGTCAGGAAAGGCAGAAAGGGCAGACAGACATAAATATTTCAGTCTCTTCCTGGTTCAAAAAAAAAGTAGTTTAGCTGGTCCAGACCATTCACTCTAGTGAAGGTGACCCTTGGGGTACAATGGCAGGAAGGAAGGGCAGGCATCTCCTGATCCTTTACGGAGCGTCCATGTTTAGGTTGGCGCTCCCGGGAAACCTTACATAATGAGCGATTCCTCCATGAAGGCACGGGACAACCCTGAACTTCATCCTGAGCCCAGAGGAGGAGGTACCAGAACCAGGTCACGTTTAAAGAAAAGAAAAGAAAAAAAAAAAGAGAGTTATGGTCAAGACCTCTGCACAGAAGTCCTGGAGCCCAATAAGTGTTTGCTCCTGCTGCTGCCCTTCCCACAGTCCTGATCTGGATATTCTTCCTCCAGGCCATAACCCAGGCCTCGAACACGCCTCTTCCTCCCCTTGATTTCAGGCTCCGAGTCGCTGAGCTCCAGGTCGGGGCAGTACCCATCACTCTCTTGGCAGGGCGTACCGGGGTCTTTGGTGGAGGTATTCCTGGGCGCCACTCCGCGGTCGTTTGTGGCTTCCGTCATGCCCTCCATCAGCTGTCGGCTGGACTGCTCCACGGTGAAATGGCCCAAAGTGTCTGGCAGATACTCTTTGGCCGATATGCTGTCCCGGCTCCCGTGCTCATAGGGGCCTCTGAGGGAGCCCTTCACCGGCAGGTCCTCCACGACGCCGCTGAACTTGTGAAGCCGACGATGCCCGCGCTCCTGCCTGCTGTGCCCGTTGGACGAGTGCCCGTGCACGACGGAGTGATGCCCCAGGGTCTTTCCTGGTGGCTTGGCGACCGGAACTGGCAGAAGGCCATTGGTGAGGTGAGGTGTGTGGTCTCGCCCCTTAACCTGTCCCAGCTTGCTGCCGTCTAACACGTCCCTGCCGTTATCCGCACACAAGGGAATATTACCTGACCTGAAGCTGGCCTTCCCATTTCCAAGAACTTCTTTGGGCATCTTTAGTTTTAGCGTTATCCTTGGAGGAGTACTGATGGGCTTCTCCAATGAACGGGGGAGAGAACTGCCTGAAAACAATGCGAAGGACATTGACCGTCTAGAACAGACCATTACTAACCAGTTAGATGAAAATATTTAAATAACACTTAAACCCACAAAGCATCTTTGCAGTACCAAGTTTGTAATCTGAACAGAAAGACGAGTGTACTGATGTTTGTAAAAATGGCAAGTATTAGTCAATAGCCTGCATAATTAGTCAACGGCGAGTATAAAGTGAACACTGACCCAGTTCAGACCAAGTCAGAATGATTTAAGATGGAAGACACTAAAAAATCCAAGTTATCTTCAGTTTTTGCAATAAGGCTGTTGATGTAGCCCTGACCTGAGGAGTGCTGGCATCCCTAATATCCATATAAAGTTTCTACTGTCGGAGGTGGAACTTTGCAAATGCATAAAACCTAACGATATTTTCGCTACATCTCAATGAATAACTTCAGTGATTTTTTTTTGAAAAAATAAAGATTTGGCAACAAGAAATAAGTTAATACATAGAACAAGAAATAGCCTTTATTTTAGTGAAGTGAAGGGGCTGCGTACCGACACAAGGCTCCGCATCCTGCAGCCGAACTTGCATGTTGAAGACCTGCTCCTGTGCCTTGCTGTGGGACAGCTTAAGCTTCTCTCTCCGGCTCACCATGTAGCACAGGTTCCTCACCTGCGACACCAAGCGGAACAGAAGGTGATGAGATGCGGAGGAAGGCGGACGGGGTGGAGCACCAGAGGTCCGGTGCCGTCCTCTCCGCCCACGGCGCCTCACTCACCCTCTCCAGGTCCTGCCGCAGGTGCATGAACATGCGCATGCGCGTGTGCGTGTGCACGCTGCTCTCCTGGGGCTGCAGCAGGACGTTCTCCTCCTCCTCCTTGGGAGGAAGAAGGGCCTTGTTGAAGCTGCTCTTGCGTTTGAGCTTCCAGTACTGGAAGACTAGCTCCAGGATGTGGGGCGGAAGCTTCATGCTGTGGGCCAGTTCCCCGGGACGCACCAGCGAGTAGAACTCCTCTTCCAGCTCCTGCAGCTTCCGCGCTCGCAAGCCCAGCTTCTCAGTCTCCGTGGGGGGCTTTTGCCGGGCGGGGCTCAGCCCCCCGTCCACCCCCTTGGGCTTGCTGTGCTTCAGGCAGTAGGACTTGAACTTCACCTCGTCGCCTTCGTCCAGGATGGTCTTCATATCCAGGTTGTGCTCGAAGGCACAGGTGACGTGGAACGGGACCGTGCAGCTCTTCACCGAGCACTACGGACAGAAGGTGACACTGATCAGGAACAGAGAAACAGTGGCTACATGCCTGAAATAAAAAAAACAACCCTTCAAGATGTAGTACAGGACTAGATGAAAGCCATCTGTGATACGATCAAGTTTGTTCCCTTAATGTGGCAGCAGTTCTACGCCCCTGGACGGGCATCGTCCCACCTGGATGCACGCCCCCATCTTCAGCTTGCAGAGGCTGCAGATCAGCGACCAGCGGCTGGGGGGGATGTGAGACACTTTGGTGATTGGCTCCATCCTTTCCGGACAAGCAATGCTCACCTACAGCAGTGGTTGTGAGGGGGGGAGGAAAAAAAAAAAAAAAAAGACTCATTTACAGTAATGCAGTCAGGAGAAACCTGGCACAGGGAAAGACTTGGCATTTTGGCTCCTAACTCACTTCGGGGATCCAGAGGGCACAGCTGACATGCGCCCATTTGGTGCCCGCCCGGGTGGCCTTCATGGCCCCGCCCTTATTTGGGCAGAGCATGCACTGCGGGTCAATGCCCAGGACACAGGTCCTACAGAGCCAGCAGCCATCTGGAACCTTCACGATGCCATAGCAGGCCTGCAGGGCAAAACAGGCCGGTGTTACGCACCCGTCTCCATCTAGCGACAGGCCTCTCACAGCCACTTCCTCTAAGCTCACAGTACAACAGCAGTGCCTTTTACCGTCAGGCGTGCCTGAATGGCGCGGGCCCAGCGCGTACTGCTTTCTTACTTGATGCACGCAGATGTTGCACTTGTCACAGAAGACCATGTCGTTGCCCTCCTCGCTTTCGGGCGAGCGGCACACATCGCAGACCACGTCCTCGTCGTACTCGATGCCAAGACCTTCCTCCGTCTCGATGGCGTGATTCATGCAGTCGTGACACTGGCGTTCCAGAGCCTCCATGACGCGCTCCATGGTCAGCTCATCTAGCTTACCTTCCCCTAATGCACACGCGCGCACACACACACACACACACACACACAAAGAGCAGAGCGCACCGTTACTGCAAACACAAACACACACAGGACCACTCCAATCATAAGCATATATAAGATAGAAATCAAAGTATTAAAATGTGTGTATGTACATACAAACATCTTATATGCATGTATGATAGGAGTGGTGTGTGCGCGCGTGCGTGCGATTGGAGTGGTGTGTGTGCGCGTGCGATAGGAGTGGTGTGTCTGCGCGCGTGTGTGTGTGCGTGCGATAGGAGTGGTGTGTGTGTGAGTGCGTGCGATAGGAGTGGTGTGTGTGCGCGCGTGCGTGCGATTGGAGTGGTGTGTGTGTGCGTGCGATAGGAGTGGTGTGTCTGCGCGCGTGTGTGTGTGCGTGCGATAGGAGTGGTGTGTGTGTGCGCGCAATAGGAGTGGTGTGTGTGCGCGCGTGTGTGTGTGTGTGCGTGCGATAGGAGTGGTGTGTGTGTGTGCGCGCGCGTGTGTGTGTGTGTGTGTGCGCGCGATAGGAGTGGTGTGTGTGTGCGCGTGCGATAGGAGTGGTGTGTGTGTGCGCGTGGGTGCGTGCGATAGGAGTGGTGTGTGTGCGCGTGTGTGCGTGCGATAGGAGTGGTCTGTGTGTGCGCGTGCGATAGGAGTGGTCTGTGTGTGCGCGTGTGTGCGTGCGATAGGAGTGGTCTGTGTGTGTGCGTGCGATAGGAGTGGTGTGTGTGTGCGCGCGTGTGTGAGCGCGTGCGATAGGTGGACTGGGCGGGAAGAGAAAGCTAAATGTGAAATGCTGAGATGTGCAGAACAGCAGGGCGAAGGGTAAAGGTGCACAGCAGAAGGCAGTGGGTGTTATGCCTGCGCTTTGCAGCAGAGACCCGGGGGGGCGAGGCTGAAGCCCCCACAGCGACTCGACACTACTGCGATCCTTCAGGTCCAGCAGCTGGATGAGGATGACGGGGTCGATCTCCAGGAGGCTACTGCTGGTGGTCGAGGCCAGGCTGGATGCACCACGCCGTAGACTGCGCGAGCCGGGGTTCAAACCCCCTGCAAAGAGCACCAGAACCGCACACACTGGTGTCAGGGGAAAACACAGTCTGAAAAACACACTCAACAAAACGCAAGTGTATTTACAGCTTAAAGCTTTACAAAGCGAACGTGGAATCAATGTTGCCCTCATGGTGGCACAATATCACATGCCGATTATATGGTGAAAGCACCGTAATTACCAGGGCTGCAAACGACAGGGACAGGCATCTGTCCGGACGCCCGCTTCTTGGTACTTTTACCTAAGCCCACAATTTGGTCAGCAGATGTTTAAAGTCTAAAACATTTATTAAACATGACGACATGTGGAACTAATATAGATAACTAACTTTTGGGCATCACTATTTTCACCATATCGGGGCATATATATACACCCATATAGTACCAAAAAGCCAACACGCTGGCAGATAGTTACACCCAGCACCAGAAACCCCGTAATTTATTGTGTGACGTGTCATGATGCTCTGTATCGCGGGGTGATATCGCGGCGTCCGAGCTGCAGCCCGGGACCGTGCAGCCCGGGGCCGTGCAGCCCGGGACCGTGCAGCCCGGGGCCGTGCAGCCCGGGGCCGTGCAGCCCGGGGCCGTGCAGCCCGGGACCAGAGCCCAGCCCGAGCCGCATTACCTGCTGCCCCACCCACATCCTCTGGCAGCTCCCCTTCCTCCAGCTCCAGGTTCCCGCTGTACTCCACATCATTTTCGCCAGACCTGGGGGTTCTACGAGCTGCTCAAAGTGCTCAAGATCTGGCTGGGGGAGCAGGCAATTCCCACTCCACCACCGCGGCACTCCC
>JABFEA020000038.1:15481706-15492350 GCA_019775915.2 Cyphomyrus plagiostoma
ACTGGGGGCAGATGAAGAGCACTGGGGGCAGATGAAGAGCACTGGGGGCAGATGAAGAGCACTGGGGGCAGATGAAGGCGTAACCAGCAGGGTTACACTCACTCTCATTGTCGGAGCTGTCGCTGCTACTTGAACACCTATGGCGCTTCATCCTGCAGTTCCTGAAGCCGGGAGAGAAGCAGGTCAAGGCTGCAACGGGGAGCTTGTAATAGCCAGAGGCAGACATTTCAGGTGCAGAAAGTGAAAATCCAAACCAGGATTTCGTTTCAACCAGCCACTCTGTGACTCTTTATGCTCAACTGGTTGGTTGAAACAAAATCCTGGTTTGGATTTGGAATAGCACCTCGATGATGGCAGTGCAGGGGGTTTTAACCTCCCTCTAGCCAGGCATGAAATAAGAAGCCATATCAGTAAGGACCATCTAAGGACCCAAGGCCTGGGGGGAGGTTTCACCATAAATATGTTTCACATTACATCAAGTGGATAATAATTCTGACAGCTTCCGCAGTCTCCAAATTGAAAACTTCTACCATGCAGGATTCGTGAGAGAACAGCAATGCCAACTGTTTGTAGGAACAACCAAACATCTGTGACTAAACTGTTACAAGAAGCCTCAGATTGCTGTACAGCAAGAATGTGGATATATTTCTGCAGCACAGGACTAAGAGTAAAGTTAAACATATTTTCTGGCTTACCATACGTCCCCAAAAGAAGAGCATGCTAGAGTATTCTTCCGTTTTCTTAAATCTCAAGACTCGTCTCTGGGGATGAAAAAAACAGTATTTCAAAATTATGGAAAAGTGAAATATGTATGGAATTAAAGCTTGGCATTCTCGGTGCTCCCAAGAATATCTAGGATGTTATATTAATAAATCCCAGGGTACTACATAGACAGCTGATGTTTGTGAGGGCTGACTCCATAACTGGAGCCATTTATTCAATGCACAAAAGATTTTGCTGTCAATGTGCTAAGAGACCGTGATGCTGATGCCTAGAGACAGACTTCCCGCAGAAAGGAACAGAAAGTACTGTCTGATGGCTAGTGAGCTCACTCCTAACTTTCTGCTCAGACAATGAACGAAAAACAAAGTACTACAGTTAAGACGGACAACCTCCAAACCTGTCCAAACACTGTAGACTCAGAAGAACAGGCCTAATTAAACTTAGGACACACTCTACCGTATTAAATATCTTCATTTTTATTTCCCCAATATTCCATACTTTTTTTTTTGTCTGCCCTATGTTTCCTTCTTTGCACTGGATATGCTATTTCTTCTTTTGTACTTTATATTTGTTTGTCTTTACACACTGTGATGCTGTATGCACAAGAATTTCCCCTTGGGATAAATAAAGTTTAACTTATCTAAATCTTATAAGGTGATGGGTGTTACAGAGAACAGCTTCATGATCTCAAAGCTCCATGAAGAAGGGGAACCAGCAGAGAAGGTATGGAAGCCTCCTTTATAACCTTCCAGGCCAGATAGGACCTCATGTGCCAGATCTGGAAGAACACTAACAACATACAGCTCACACTATATTAATAATGTACTGTATATTTGCACAAATCCTCCAGAATAAATTAGCTTAATCTCAGTAAAAGCTGTCTGTATTTATGCTGTGTGTTAAACACAACATTTTGCTCATATGCACCATTACACAGTAATGGTGTGTAGAACAGTGTGAAAATAATCGCATTAACACCAGGGATAATTTATTATTTCACTGGCTGTCCATCGAGTACAATGGATCTCTGCAGCCAGTTTCAGAAACACTATTTCCTTTCAATGTCGTCAACGACATGTTAACTGCACACATTCTATTTGTGTAATTGTTTGCACTTGTGTGACGATTTCCCTGCTTATTTAATCTGCAAGTGACAACATCAACCCTAAATTTACACTAACAGCAAAGCTACATTAAACGTTATGCATGCAAGACATCATCAATTTGCTGCCTTCTTAACAGATATCAGTACAATATTTACTTTTGAAAATTAGACAACCAGACGATGTGAAGCTACTCTTTTCCCATTTCAATTACTTGTTTTCCAAGGAAATCTTTACTGAAAGATGCATTCTATACATAACACCGTTAAAACAGCCAAACAGAGAAGCAACGTGCTTCCACCTTGGAAAATATTAACCCAAACTGAAAGTGTGAACTACAAAACGCCAAAGTAACCCGATGCATTTTGACTATTTTGATGTTTCTGATTAAAGAATGTAACAAGGTCCAGCCTTGGTGAACATTAACGGGGCTGCATACGGCTGGTGCAGTGGTTCTGCGTCGTGTTACAGAACAAAGACTCTAAGAGCAAAACCACACAGGACTTCGGGCAGCCGTTGGGGCTGCCCTGAAGTTTCGTTGCGGCTTTGTATTTTGTAAAACACACAAAACTTTCACAACTTTTCACAACGGTGAACAGGGACACTTACTCTGCTGTTTTTCTTTCTTACATCCAAATAAAATGGCCATAATCCAGAAATTTTGCAGATTCTTGCATAAGAACTATGATAAATTTTCATCTTGTGACCATGAAAAAGTCAGGAAGCAGAGGCTGTAGTACATGCAGAGAGAGTTCAACACAACGGCTCAGTAGCACTTTGCCCCAAAATAGTACCTGAAAATATCTGAGGGAAAATGAAACCTTTCAAATAATCCCAACTATATACAGCAAAACTCAGCCAATCAGTGAACAAAGTAAGGCTGGACTCACTCTATCAATGTAACAAAATTACATTTTAAACTTTATAAGTACTGGAGTGTAAACCCTAAAACGAATGTATGAATGCACATATACATTGTAGAAATATATATATTTTAATTGAATATAGTGTGATGAAATCAAAGAAACTCGGCATCCAAAGAACCTATCAGATGTGTCAAGTGACTTCTTGTTCTGCTTTTCACTGATAAGTGTGAATAACAAAAGTGTGGCTAGATGACTGAAGAAAGAACATCCTACACTGCAAGGCAACATGTCACCCAGCGAGCTACCCAGCCGTGCTTCAGGTGACTGAAAACACATCTTATTTCAAATTAAATGGGTCTTCGGCAAGTTCAGGGCCCCCGCTTCAGCTGTCATTCTGCTGTAATGAAGGTTAAATCAGGATGGTACCAAAAATTCTTCAGGGTGCGCGTCAGCCCTGAACTCCTGCCTAGCTGTTTACGTCACATTTGTACAGAAATATCCTTATGATAGACAGGGGCGTACCAGGAAATTCTGGGCCCCATGACAAAATGTCACCTTGACTCGCCTGCCCAATCATAGCATGAGTTAATGCACTGAAGGGCCCTTATGTGTGGGGCCTCCAAGTCCTCCCACACCCCCGACAACAGTTCCTGTTACCAAATTACTTGAATGCAGGCTATTCACTGTACACTGACCATTTTCAAGTTTATAGTTACATGGTAACTTTGTTACATCTCCCATAAGAAGTAACATTTCACAAGAGTTACTGCCGTTATTGATTGTGCGACACTGCCTGTGTCCGTGATACAAATCATGCTGTAGATTTGCTTTGAGAAAGTTCACGCACAGACTGACGCTCCCAACGCTTCATCAAAAGCCAAACAATGGCCACGTAACCAGGGCACAGCAGAATGTAGGACAGAATACCTTTCATCATATTCCTACAATCTGCTGGGTTGTTATATTAAGCGCAGACGTCTTGACAAACAGGGAGCTACATTGGTATGGAATAGACTGCTGTGCATGACCATTAATCAGTCACAAAACGAACCAGACTCAAAAACTGGGTGGGGGGTATAGGATCTAACATTACAGTGCAAGAGAAAGATGTGTACAAACATCATTTAAAAAATATGTTACGGTGGCCAAATACAGATGGGTGTGCACACTTTTATTATGGATAAAATGACTCGTGCTCACCTGCGCATTCAAATTAGAGTTCATTCAAGAATAATCAATGGCTTCACATCAGGGGGGTGATCAGAAATGACATTACTGCTGCAGTTTAACCTGGCGCAGGAGGCTGGTGGTGTTTACTGGGGTATACATGCACCCCCGAGGCAGACGTCCCGGCGGCAGCCCTGAACGCCCGTGTCTGAGGCTACAAAGAAACGGGCTGTCTGTGACCCCAGAACCAAGGCAACAGCGCCCCGGTCCGCGAACAAGCAGCAAGATTTATTCACGCTGCCGACATTTAGCGTCGGCCTTGGCGCCAAAAGGCCTTCTTGTATGAGCATGTCCACGGCTGCTTCGAAAAAGGAAAGCACTAATATGAAATATTATGTTCAAGCCCCGGGGTGACATTTACACTACTGTATACACCGAATGTAAGGTTATGGTTTGTTCTGGTGCTGTACAAAACGGCGAGCCCACGAGAAGGCAGGGAGGCCCCGCCGGCCAGGGAAACCATCCAGGGACGGAGCTGAGTGGCAGAGCCAAGCAAACAATATTGTTCATTCATCGACCTTACCTTATATCATAA
Organism: Cyphomyrus plagiostoma; assembly: GCA_019775915.2. Lineage (NCBI taxonomy): Eukaryota > Metazoa > Chordata > Actinopteri > Osteoglossiformes > Mormyridae > Cyphomyrus > Cyphomyrus plagiostoma. The sequence goes on from JABFEA020000038.1 coordinate 15,486,161, forward strand.
ACGGCCGACGAATACTAATTAGGTGCCGTGCTGGCCGTTGTGCAATTAAAAAAATATCTTCACCTACACACTAGTTAGGTTGAGGAGAGAGGCACACGCTTTCTTTATTTTACCTTTCATTTCTGTTTCCTACCGCGGCAATTCCTCCTCCGCCATGGCACAGCAGCCCTATTGTGCCAGCGGGGCCGCAGGGTCCTACACTCCGCCGGGTTCCCCTCCCCAGCCTTACCTTCTCTTTTATTCTAATTATATAGGATTAGATTCGGGGGAATAGACCCGATTGTACTCTGCATTATTTCTGATTTCTGATGTATACAGGCTTTATCATTATAGGATTACATGTGAGAGTGTGTGCCATGCGACCTACCGCGATCCCGGGGCTACCCGTCAGCCCGGCACCGTATAAGCTTTAATGAAATAAAATTGATGGATGGATGAAAATGTTATAGTGAAGAATGGTGTTGGATGGAAGCATTTTGTATGGTATAGTTTGATACAAAATACAAATAATAATAAATAAAAATTCACCAAACGTCACGGGACTCCATATATTTTAAAAAATTATTGAAATAAAATGTACATTCATTTTTTAATAAAGTAAGCAGCAACATTCATGGTTTCTCTAAGCACATGTAAATGTTTTCTTACAATCCTGCCCGTGCAATACCTTTGTTTATAGCACTGGGCCTTTTAGAGGTCAATGATCTATGACTAGAGCAGTAAATAATTTGCTTTAAAAAAAATACAATCTTCAAAAAAAATAATCATAAGATAAGGATGTATATAGGATCTTGAATCTTATATGGATACATATAAAAAAATAATTTGTCTGATTATTCTTGCACCTTCTACATATTCTATCGCATATTCCTCTACAAATGAGAAATAAAATCTTCTGAAGCAATTTTAAATGTAATGATGTCACATTATGCAACAAGCAGAAAATCCAAGACAGAAAATATATGACACGTTCACAGCAAAATAATAATTGAAAAAAAAGATCTGCAAACAACACAACAAGGAGTATGTTAAAGAAAAGGCAATAATGCCAATGAGAAAGTTGCTAATAAAAATACAGAATTATGAGAAGTGACAGCCAATGCGGGTATAAAACTGCCTACTTTCAGATGGATAAGCATGACTAGCAAATCCGCAGACAAGCTGGAGGCCTGTAGCGTTTTATAGCATGTTACAAAATACAAAATATATCTCTATACATATTTTATACTGCAGATTCAAAATTCATATAAAATAAATCATTAAAAATATTAAGGCTTTAGATTTTGGTGCATAAATGGTTTAAAATTTACTAATGACGTTCTTAAATGTCATGATATATTACATGTAGAAATGGAATATAAAATATATCTTCAAATACAGATATTTCAAAGTGCCCTTGTCTTGTCTTCAGAATTAAAGAAGTTGTCTACATCTTTTGAGGAGGAATCTTTGTTTTCTGAAACAAACACCTGAAAAAGAAAAACTATGTATAAGGTTGTTGTACGGCAGACAGGAAGTGACAAAACCTGCCAACAGCACTGGTGCCCTTTGACCCAACCAATGATCTCCTTTTACCCTTGTCTCACTGAACATGTCCTCAGCAATGCGGCGACAGGCTTCAACCACACCATCTCCATTCAGTTCCAGGGCCACAACTGGGCCTACAAGGAAGAAGCTGCTTTAATTAACCATTAACAGTAGGTGTAATAAAAATATTATTACATTTGCCAGAACATCAGCCTAAAATGGTGCATTGTTGTTTGCTATTACACGTCAATGTGTCATTTTATCTCAGGACATACCTTTAGCTATTAACTCTGTGAGATCTTCTGCATTGCTCTGAAATAGGGTGCTGACATCTTCGAGGGGCACTGACACCTCCTTTGTTTGGATCAGGATGAAGCCGTTTCCAGTTGCCTGTAGTGAAAGGAGGACGTAACACGCTCAAAAACGTAGGGTGCCAAAAAAAAAGGTGCCAAAACAAATAAGGCATGTGTCATGATCATGTCATTCAGTAGAAACTATCATTAGTGACAACATAAAATTGTTTTCACTGGATTATCGGAAAAACTATTTCAGAGGTGCACCCCCTACATTAACCAGCAGAACCAGATAAAAAGTTCATATGGACATGAACTTTTAACCGCTGTATTTTTCCATCAATGGCACAGTAAACTCACCAAGCTGCCCTGTGTCTGATCAACATGATACCAATAGGCATGCCTGAAAGTCCTAAGCAGTTTGAGTCATAATGAAAGCTGGGGATTCAGCAAGGACTTGCATCAAGCAGAAGTGACAAAAGACACCCTCAGTTCCGTATTATGGTTCTGTTTCTTCCTTTTATCACGAAGTGAGTCAATGCACAAAAACACTGTTAATATAGACATCTGGTAATATATTCCCACACAGGGCATATAATTAGGCACTTTCAGCAGGGACAAGTAATTTAAACGAATGATAAGTACAAAAAATGAAAAACGTGCATATTTACTTTGACCAGGGAGATACTACGTAGCCATGCAAATTCAATTCTTTTACTTTTACTTCACTTTTAGAGTAGAATTCTGATACTTTATTAATTCCCACGGGGAAAATTCTCTTTTCTCTTTAGCCCATCTTGCCCTCCATGAGACACACATGCCTGCAAGAACAAGCTTGTGGTGACAGCGAAGTTATAAAGGCCCAAGGGCATGTGGAGCCACAGATGTCCCATCGAAGGTAGAGGGTCTCAGCCCAGGCAGCCACACCTCTTCGAAAACCACATCAAAGGTTTCGGTTTCACAACTTTTCTTTCCAACTAATGTTCAAGAAATATAGCGTGTGCATTTTATATAGGTTGTGCAAAGGGATGACTACAAAGCACCATAATTACCAATGCGAGATAAGGACCACGCACTGAGGCTCAGCCTCTCACCTCGTCTATGAGTTTGCGGGCATTGGCAGTTGAGTAATCTCCAGAAAAGAACACAAAGACACAGCACTCCTCGTGGCTCTTCTGACGCAGACCATGGGTGATGGGTACAATGCTCCGACTGGCGTCCGTCAAGATCCTGACTGACCTGAACTCGGAATCTGAGTCCGGCATTGGCACATAATCAATAAGTACAGCATCTTCAGAAAGCAGACTCCAGTTGGCCTCGTCGGAGGCTGGCGTCAGGTCCTGAACGTTGCTCCAGTTGTTGTTGAAGATGCTCAGCCCAGCGTCCTTAAAGTGGAAGGCCAGCTCAGGGTAGTAGTACTGGTAGCAGCCAAACCTGAAGCCCGTGGAGGACTCGATGACGGGCTGAGTTGCGCAGTACATGAAGACATCCATCTTTTTGCAGTCGCGTGCATGGAACTGCTGGCATGCCACCACACACTTAACGTCCTGGCAGCCGCGGACGCTGACGCAGCCCCTGACTGGGCCCAGCATGATACGGCAGTTCACACACTCCTCAATGCTTATGCTGGCTGAATGGTCAAATATGTATATATTGCAGTTCTCACAGTTCTGGATAACAAACTGCTGACCGTTGACTCTGCCAGGGAAACGGCCAGTTGTGCCATCCTTCACTCCAGTCAGCATATAGTCCTTAGGGTCCACCTAAGAATTGGGGGGGGGGGGGGTAAAATTGGACCGGGGGCCCGTCGGGCCCAGTTAGTTTAGGTCATAAAGAATGCCAATTCTATGTAATTTTATATGCCTGATATGCAATATAAAGACATTACAATCTTTACAAAAGTTAAAATGGTGAAATATTACTTGAACATGTTTAACATCTATTTATCCAAATTAGTTACAATGATCTCTGGCCTCTCCCAGGAACCACAGTGTGTCAAGAAGGTACAGATGTGTTCTCATTTTCACACACACAATTACGGTTAAGTGGTTATTTTTGGGGATTGAGAGTCAGCAGTTCATCTGAACAATGAGTCTTCTGACTGTGGGAGGAAGCTGAGGTATGCATGGGAAGCCCACAGAAAAGGGGAAGAACGGGCTAAATATCCTTTATCAAAGTGCACGTAGTCCTCCGTCTGCTATAGGTCTGACCCCAGAGGTCTAAGGTGCCAGTTATACTTCCTGAAACCCCATGATACTGTTCATGAAATACAGCCAAACAAACTGTGCCTTTACAAAAACGATACACTACAATCCCAAGAGGATCCGGCTGTATCGCTGCTTCTGGCTCTTGGTGTAGATGTATAGGCAAAATGTAGTAGTATAGCACGTCCTTTAAAACGATATCCATCTTTAAATACCTGCTTTAAACACGTGACATTCCAACATTTCAACATCTACATATTTCACCATTACAGTCTAAAACATCCTGCACTTTATTAGCTTGTAACTAACTGTTAGTTAGTTCTGAGGATCTCAGCTACTTATAAATAGTTTTGGTCTAAGACACCAGTTTTACCTGGTGGACCTTCACGTCCTGCAAACAATTCCTATGCTATGCTGACACTCACGCTTTCAATCGATCACGCTCACGCAAGAAATCTTACGGCAAATCTATATTATTCCATTATAAACCACAAATTAGCCACATCAGAAACGTTGGGGCAGTTGGAAAACATTACAGACCATTTACAAGGTAATAAAACTGTTATATATATGGAAATACGTGCGTACACTCGTCTCGAATTGAAAATCTCACGCCAGCTAGCTGACCAAAGTTGGCAACCCTGCCTATGTCTTAGATCGGAGCTTCTTTAAGCCTGAATAAAGCGTTTACCTTCTCCAGTGTGTCACCGCTGCCCTGCTGTTTATTATTCACAGCATTACCCCTGTCCAGACTTTCGGCAGTAACCGGCATCTGCTCCAGCTCAAGTCTTTTTCGCTTGGAGAAAAAGCAACCCATCCTCGGCAGCCTTCACCCCTTAACTAAACTTAATCAGGTTTGTGGAGCTGTGTGACACATACGCCCTTCTCCTCGGCAGCGAAACTGGCTGCATACTCTGCGCGCACTTCCTGCTTCCTTGCCTACCGGTCAGTTACCAAGGAAACGCCCAATCCCGGTGCGCGCGCTCGGCGGGTCGTGTTGAACCTGGAATTACACCGGACTCGGGGCAGCCTTCACGGGACTTGTTACCATCACACTCGCACGCTTAGGGCAATTTAGTGACAGTAAATTAAGCTAAACCACATGCTTGTTTGTTTGTATTGTCCGGGAAAGCACGGACCCCCTGTACTTGGAAGCAGGGTTACTGGCTTATCATGGTAATTTGTCGGATTTAAGGTAGTCTGGGCAAAATGTAAGTGAACGAATATGAAGTCCATTTAAACTGTGGTACATTAAATCCGACAAGTTATCGCGATAAGCCAGTAACCCCGCTTTATATAGTACAAGCCACAGGAAAATTTCAAACAAGAATTTGGGGCAAGAAAGAAACCCACAACTCTAAAGGTGTGAGAACACATACTGAAACACAGTCTCACGTGGTTTTGTCTTGTCATGCAAATAGATTTATCTGACTTAAACTATATAATTAAATGTTTATTTATATGGTCTTTCTATATATTCACCTATCGCTGATGGTTCTGGAACGTAGCTCCGCGATAGCCGTGGGATCACTGTAATGCTGTTCTGATAAAGAGAAAATTGATTATTTGATAGTTCCCTCTTGTCCAAGTGCAAATCTTAAAAATTTAACTCTCAACTCCACGATAGAAAGGAACCTGCTTTGGCGTCATCAAAGCAACGTGATATATCGCAACATTTCACCTACGTAGTCCCGCGTGTCTGAGTGAATTTAGAAGTAAACAGCTGAATACCCCAGGGAACAGGGAACACAGATATTTACATAAGGATGACATTCTAATGATGCAGAACACATAAAAAATAATGAATAACCTGTTCTAATATCAAAACAAAAAGGAACACCTGTGTCACAACAAATTGACAATGTAAGCTGTTAAAAATAAAGGTACATAGGGTTAGGGTTAGGGTACATGGGCGCCAACACACCGCAGGGCACACACAAACACACACAGACATTCACACAGCTACAGGGCCAATCAGCCTGCCCTGCAAAGACCAAAGACGCGGCTAAAACCCACGCGAACACGGGGAGAGGTTTGCCGCACCTGAATGTACAAAATGTCTTACATATTTCCAAGCAATATAATCCTAATTATAGTCAGTAATAGTAAAACTTTTAATATATGGAAACAAAAACAGCAAAGTAAGTATAGCATGACAATCATTTA
>JABFEA020000038.1:15493044-15505023 GCA_019775915.2 Cyphomyrus plagiostoma
AGTGTCCTTAGCTTATGAATAATTCTGGGAAATATACCTACAGTAACTCCGTTACACAAGGTAGTCCATTACTGTAAAATTCCTCAGCTCTAACGCCCCATGCTCTTACACTAATGCAGTAATGTGTCCTGGTCCTTGCCAGTTATTGCAAAAACATCGCTGCCTAGTTATCTACTAGATAAATCTAGTTGTTGCTTCATGGGTAGTAATGTCCATTTTCCATTATCTTCCATTATCTCTTGCCGCAGGTCTGCAGGGGTCCGGAGTCTATCCAGGAACCAAAGGGCATAAGACGGGGAACAACTCAAGATGGGGAACCCATCACAGTGGAACTAATGTTAATCTATTAAATACATGCAGATTGAGAGGACCTGGAATGAGGATGAATTCTTGCAGACTTGTGGTTACATAGGGTCAGAAGGGCATGTCTTCTCAGTGACTGACCAAGCATGGAGACAGTAACTTTTCAACCTGTTAAGTTTACCAAGAAATACCTGGAGAAAGACTTTCAAAACAATTTTTAATTATTGTGATGTTCTGTCCAGCAGCAGCAGAAAGGAATCTAACCTTGTATCAGAAATGCTTCAGAGGGAAACCTGTACAGCCAAGCTTTGTTAAAAAGAATCTTTTCTGTGGTGCATTTTTATAAGTAAGTACCTGTAAGTGTGTGATATGGATGAGAAAGCGCTGCTTTTAGAACTCAGCATTCGGCTCCTGAAAGCACAAAGTTTCAAAAGATGGACAAATGCTTAAACTGCAGTAAAACTTAAAAGTTAAACTTCAAATGTGCATGATATCAATCATTTTATAGAGAAACGGTAAAGAGTTAAAATCTCTAAACCAGTGTAGGAAACAGACCATTCACAACATTCGCTACATTTATCAGGCATATAAACAGGCATTATTTACTGACTAAACTTTTTATATCTGAAAACGTGGATCTAGAAACCAATAAATCATTGAAACAGGCAAATGAAATGTTCTCACATTAAGCTGCCAACAGAAAGAATAACCAAAACCTGCGTTCCTTTGTGATTTTCACCCTATTCCTTAATGTCTATGGTCTATATATGAATGCTTGTTGATTTAAGAAAAACTGTGATATTATTGATGCTTCTTATTGCTCAAAAGACTGGACACACAAACTCATAGACTTGCTGGAAAGTTGATTCTGGTTGTTTCCGCATGGCCATCTATAATGGGGACTGACTGAGAGTAAGTTCTGCTATGAAGAGGAGGAACGATCTCTGCTTGCCAGCTGGTGTCCTTGTCGGTGTTATCATGCATCTGGAGCAGGGTGAGGCCACTAAGACTATGGTCAGATGAGCCATGGGTTGTAGGACACCATGGGTAGAGGCAACAGGATGCCTATCAGGAGAAACAGCAGGATGCTACTGGCCAACCAGACACTCATCACCAGCTCCTTCCTGGCACTGCCAAGTTTGGTGTCGCCTTCCACAGGGGTGTTGAAGGTCTGGCGCTGATCCTTGGGATGGCTGGTGGAATGGCATATCACACATAAGACATAGATAGTGCCCGGGGTGAGGTTGGCAAGAGTGGTCATGTTCTGGCTGACTGGCACCATGTTCTCCTTCAAGAAGTTCTTCCTTGTGAAGCCCATCAGACTGTCCCAGTTTGGGTGGTACGTTATATTACAGAAGCTGCCTCGGCAGTCATCAGCAGACTGCCAGGCTACTGTGGCTGAGTGTGACGCGATGTTTCTCACAGTGACCGCCATTCTCTTCTTTAGCGTTGCTCTGGCTGTTCCGTGTTCTTTAAGGGTTCTTTACCCCAGGGACGATTGCTTTGGTGAAGTCCATTTTGAGGCCATGGATGGGAACACTGTCAAACAGGGGACTAGCAGAAGACCACATCTGTTATTCAGCCTGACAAGTGCATTGCTTGGTATTCGCCAGGAATGTAGTGACAGAAAATGTTACAAACTCCATCCACCTAGTGAAAAGTTCTGAAAATTTAACAAAATGTACAAATTCAACAACTATTTTTTTTTTACATTTAATATATACCTCACCATTCTTCAGTTCTATTTTCATGTTTTTTAATTTTTTATATTACCTTCTCAAAAATTCCTCCCAAAAATTTTGATGCAGTTGTTAAATATTAGTTGAAATTAACCATTTTTTTCTGGCTAATTGGTGAATAGTTCTACACACTGCATGTCCTTATAAAAGCCTCTGTCTACTGTACTGTGAATTAGCTAAATAAATAAAGTCAGCAATTAAACTAAATCAGATTGCTGCATGATGTGCTTGATAATATATCCATGTTTTACCTGGTCTTGGCAGCACAGTGAACAAACCGGTGAGAGAGAGGCTTGAGGGTTAAGGAAGAGACTCTTTAGCTGGGGGTGGGAGTGACGGGGGCCGGCAGGTTCCAGCATAAACATGATCAGGAAAGAGGCTACAGTCTCAATCATGTTGCGTCACAAAAGAAGAGTAAGGAAAACTGTAAGGTTCGTACAAGAAAACATAGATTTGTATAATGATTGTGGCCTATGAAACAGGCTGGTGTAGCTGTGTCTGTGTGTGTGTGTGGGGGGGGTTTGTTGGGGGGTTTGTTATCCCTGTTTGAATCCCTGGGTCGGCCAAGTGGTGTCACTGTTGAGTCCTTGAGCAAGGTACCGAACACCCAATTCCTCTAGGGCAGCGTTTCCCAACCTGATCCTTAGGGATTGAGCTGGGGGTGAGCTATGATTGAGCTGGGAGCTGGGAGTGACTGTCTGTAGGTCAGAACCCCGCTGGGAGGCACTGCTGTAACACACCTAGTGTGAGAGCTTGCAGCTCCTCCTCAGATATCACTAAACTAAAGTAAAATTTTCTGTCAATGGTAGTTTATATTTTGGAGGTAAACAAAACATGGAAACATAGGATGGGTTGTGGAAAAGGCCGTTCAGCGTATGCAAAGTTACTTAATCACACTCACTGCACATGTATGATCTACGAATCGCTCTCCGCAGCGCTCATCATTTTTATAAAACAGCTCCTGTTACCAAGCTAAACGGACCAGTCGTCTACTGCATGTGATTGAGAAAACCACAGCTGTGCTAAGGAACGCGACGGTAAATCTTTATTAACCCCTGGGGGAAATTCTCTTCTCACATACCCCATTCGGCTTCCTGTGAGGCATTCAGACGGGCAACAGCACATAGCACTCCTGAAGCTGGGGGGTCAGAGCGCTGCTGAGGGGCACACGGATGTGTGACTGTTCGGCTGGGGCCAGGGCTCCGACTGAGGATCGTTCAGTCTCAGACAGAGAGGCGTAGCCCACTGAGCCACACAACACCCGCACTTAAACTGCCGAATGAATTTAAACACCTCCACAGCATATGTGCACATCTTGGCATCTAGGATAATGATGCAAGGACAATGAGCCTTCGAAACATAACAAGCTGTGGCTGTCCACTTTAACCAAAATATAATTCCGTGGCTAACAATAAGCATTTGCACTATTTCCCAATCCAGTCCTTGGGGACCCCCAGACTGTCAGGTTTTTGCTCCCTTGCAGTGTCCTGCCAGACAGCCCACGTTTTTGCTCCCTCCCAGCTCCTGGTGGAGTGGGTTGGGGAACATCAGTCTAGTGTATAAGAACATGAGTGTGACAGTTCGAGTCCCAGGAGGGGCTTTTGACCAAGGTGGCTAACCTGAACCTGTGTAGTAAAAGACCCAACTAAAGTAAATGTATGAAACTGTGAATTCCTTTGGAACTAAGCTGCAGGCTTACATACCTGCAATACGATCAGGCATTTGGCTGCTAACTCATATCATCAGTTTTATTACACATTTTTCTCATCATGTAAATACCTTCCGGCATCTTCTTTTAAAAATGCGATTCAGAACGTGAGATTATTTTTTAACAAAGCACTTCAGAAAACATTTCTTTCAGATGCTGCTGGAAAGAAAATTGCATCAATTACAGTTTTATTCAGAATCTTAGAACATAACTCTTGAAGCGCAGAGACAGGTTCTTAATTCATTAAGTACTGTTTTGCTTTTTTTCCTTTACAATGTGTCAAAAATAAATGTTTGCAAATTGAATATCATCAACTGTTAATTATTAACTAATGCCGCACTCAATACAGGCTTGTGCTTTTTAAAAGTCATTTTTAATCTTTCTTTCTCCATCTGTACCGCTAATAGCTTTGGTGTGGTATTAAAACCTGTTTAAAACCCGATTAAAACCCGTGTCGCCCTTGGAAATCTCTGTGCCTCAGCAGCATAAAGGACAGAGAGAGGAGCTGAATGTTTACTTACGGCATGCGAGTGATGAAAGAGGCAATCGGGGGCCAGCAGGATGCAGCTCGATGTTCACTGGCTGCTCTCTTCCTGTCTGCTGCTACTCCTCAGTGTATATTCGGTGTATATTCGGTGTATATTCCCCAGGATGGCTGATGGGATGGATCTGCATTAATTTGTGCTCCCTGTAGCAGCTGCTGCTAAGAGCGGCTGACACAGAGGAGCAGGAGTGAGCAGAGTCCCTCGTTCTTCCGCTCATTCAGGAGAAAAGGGAGTGAATTAAATCAGCCTGAGCTTGTAGCTCAGCCCTCTCCAACTTTCCTCCACCTGGCTGCTCATCTGTTATCTGACAGGTTCCCAGCAGATGCTAGTCTGTGACTGACAGCATCGACTGTCCTCAGACGCAACACATTGACATGGAGGATGCTACTCAAAGCATTAGATAGTGCAGCGAATGACAGCCGACAGACTAATGAACAAGGTTCACAGCTCTTCTAAGTCTTTACCATTTAGGATACAAGTGTAAAACCAATAAGATCTGTTGTTTTAGGAAGACACATGTGTTATGTTTGTCCTGGTGGAAAGTTTAAAAAAAACACCTCATCTTATGGGTCATGTATCTGCATCTTTGTTTCTGCATTGATCTAGCTAATTATTTTTGATGATATAGCTAAATAAATTATGCAAACAGTCCGCGAAGTAGGTAAATAAAATCAATGATAAGTGTTGTAATTCAGTATAAATGTTATAAAGTGGTAACTCGGTATAGGTTCTTAATCCGTTTCAGATCCTTGCACTTATACCAAACAGGACATATACCAAACCTAATTTTTCCCCTAAGAAATAAAGGGAAAATGATTAATCCGTTCCCATGAAACAAAAAAATCCTATTGTTATTGGCATATTATACATCAATTGGGCTGTATAAAATAATTTAAACACTGCTTAATACTAAAATACATAAATACAAATTTCACCCCCTCACAACGTTAGTTGATTTAATAACGTCCTTGTTTTTCACAGTTGTAGATATCGTCGTTTTCAGCATGTGGTATGCGGCAGCCGGTTACCGGAAGCACATGTTACCTTCAACTTTTCAACAACCTCCAGGGTGATTCTAATCATTTTCTTTGTTACTTGGCTCTTCTCATTAACTTTAACTCATGGTTAAGGAATTTACTAAATATTTACGCGAAATAACACAAAAATCACACGAAAATTCACTGAGAGTTACCGCACGGGTTGTTCACTGAATGGAAGCAGCGGGCATACTGACGCTCATGGGCAGTCATGGCTTTGCCTTGAGAGGTAGACAAGGGTAGCGAGTGGTGTTCTAACTCAGGTACAGCTGAACTGCAGTGCCTGTAAGAAGGTACATATCAAGTTTAAGTAGTTAATAGCATGAAATTTAGCTTTATTTGCTATTGGTAAAGGGTCTTCTTCCCTTTAAGACATACAGTATATGCAGATGAATGCAAAGCCTGCACTCCAAGAATCAGGTAGTTTATCCAGGACCCCTGCAGCATTTCACAGGGTTAAGGGCCTTGATCAAGGGCCCAAAGACATTTCACTATGTGCCAAGGACAGGACTGAAACCAGTGACCTTCGGACCATGGGCATAGAGAGTGTAATCAACAAAGGCAAAAATTTGTAAACTGTATAAGTGTCACAAGTGCTGGACTGCCCCGGAGATTGTTAATAGTGTTTGGTCCTGGTTCACATCACCATCCTGTACTGAAGTGGATATGGAGGGTGGATCGATGGTCAGTTGTAGTTGCTGTCACATCTCGTGGTCACAGAAGCTTGTATGCCCTTCTTACATCATCAGGGAAATCTTTGGGCTCGTGCTGAGGAACAGCTGCTCCAGACACTCGCATCTCTACAGAAAGATGATGGAGCTGATGCTGATGATGCTGATGATGCTGGTGATACTGGTGATGCTGATGATGCTGGCAATGCTGGTGATGCTTGTGATGCTGATGATGCTGGTGATGCTGGAGATGCTGATGATACTGGTGATGCTGATGATGCTGATGATGCTGGTGATGCTCATGATGCTGGCAATGTTGATGATGCTGGTGATGCTGAAGATGCTGGTGATGCTGGTGATGCAAATGATGCTGGTGATCCCGGTGATGCTGGTGAAGCTGATGATGCTGGTGATGCTGGCGATTCTGGAAATGCTGATGATACTGGATGCTGGTGATGCTGATGATGCTGATGGTGCTAGTAATGCTGGTGATGCTGGTGATGATGATGCTGATGATGCTAGTGATGCTGGCAATGCTGATGATGCTGATGATGCTGATGATGCTGGCTGATGCTGGCAATGCTGGTGATGCTTGTGATGCTGATGATGCTGATGATGCTGGAGATGCTGATGATACTGGCGATGCTGGTGATGCTTGTGATGCTGATGATGCTGGCGATGCTGGTGATGATTGTGATGCTGATGATGCTGGTGATGCTGATGATGCTGGCGATGCTGGTGATGCTGATGATGCTGGCGATGCTGGTGATGCTGGAGATGCTGATGCTGCTGGTGATGCTGATGATGCTGGTGATGCTCATGATGCTGGCAATGCTGCTGATGCTGCTGATACTGGTGATGCTCATGATGCTGGCGATGTTGATGATGCTGGTGATGCTGAAGATGCTGGTGATGCTAATGATGCTGGTGATGCTGGCAATGCAGGTGATGCTTGTGATGCTGATGATGCTGGTGATGCTGGAGATGCTGATGATGCTGGTGATGCTGATGATGCTGGCAATGCCGCTGATGCTGCTGATGCTGGTGATGCTCATGATGCTGGCGATGTTGATGATGCTGGTGATGCTGAAGATGCTTGTGATGCTGGCGATGCTGGTGATGCTAATGATGCTGGTGATGCTGACGATGCTGGTGAAGCTGATGATGCTGGTGATGCTGGCGATTCTGGAGGTGCTGATGATACTGGATGCTGGTGATGCTGATGATGCTGATGGTGCTAGTAATGCTGGTGATGCTGGTGATGATGATGCTGATGATGCTAGTGATGCTGGCGATGCTGGTGATGCTGGCGATGCTGGTGATGCTTGTGATGCTGATGATGCTGGCAATGCTGGTGATGCTTGTGATGCTGATGATGCTGGCGATGCTGGTGATGCTGGCGATGCTGGTGATGCTGGAGATGCTGATGCTGCTGGTGATGCTGATGATGCTGGTGATGCTGGCGATGCTGGCCTTGTGCAGGACAGGGGTGGATGTCTGTAAGTTTGGCCTCAGCTCATAACTACCATATCTTTTTTATTTGGCTGAGAAGTTTGTTTTTGTTTTAGGTGCTGAAACTATATCTTTTTGTATTTATTAGTAGAGGTGCATCTGTTTGGGTTTACAGTGGTACCTCGGTTCTTGAACTCACTAGAACTCGAATTTCTTCAGTCGAACAAACCAGTTTGACCTAGAACTCGATCTGAATATCATAAAGCGAACCGTGAACGCTGACCTAATATAAATTGTACGTGCCAGGAAATGAGTCATACTACAAAGCAATTCTTACTTGAATGCCTTCTTCGCAGACTGGACGATTAACCAAATAAAGCAGCGCAACATTACAGTAACTAACATTAAATAAACCACTAATTTATGTGTACTATTAGAGCATTTATGTCATTTATTTAAACTTTATTTTACCAGCTAAATAAACAGAAAACCAGTTCTCATTGCTTTACGTGATATTCGGGAAAAATAACAGATTACGCATTGGAACTGCCTCAGGGGTAATGTTGGGATAAGATCTTTATCGTTTTGGAAGCCATTAAGAAAAAATGCTCATCTTAGAACATACGAACTATACCAATGAGAGGAAGCCATTTGACCCATCAAGCTCACTTGGTTTAAATGCTAAAAAAAAAAACATATTTAGTTGTAATTTTGGGGTCCCAGGAACCAATTCATTGGTTTTCCACTATTTCTTATGGGAAAAATTTGATCAGAACTCAAACTTTTTAGGATTCGATCCGGAGTCCGGAATGGATTAAGTTTGAGAACCGAGGTACCACTGTATTAAACCACAACAAGATTTCTATAATGCAATAACTTTGTGTTTCTTCTCCTCTTAGTGCAGTGAGATAATTTTTTTGTATGTCAGGGTCACGTGTTTGACTGCTGCACTGGAGTGTAGAAATTCAATTATCAAACTGAACAACAGAATTAGTCAAATCAGTACAGATATTCTACATATATACAGAGGTGCATGGGGATGATAAAAGCAGGTATAAGGAAGCATGATTTAATATTATGTTAATCTCATCCTCTTTTACTCTGCCTGTCAAATGCTCATTCTTATCATCACTTTGCTGTTTCCTTCTATTTTGGTCGCTGATGAGCTGTAGAAGGTCTCTGACAGCCATTCTTCTTCCCGTCAACCTTCTCTGGCCCTACACTGAGATTACATCATCTCTCAGCAGCGTCGTCATTGAGGTTATTTTGGCTTCTCACCCTGACAGGTATGAGGTGCCCGTTCTCATTTGCAGGGTGGGAAGGAGAAAAAGGAGCACACAAAGACCTGCGTTCAGTTAGGGGACGGGCATTGCCAACAGCACCCTAACTGGTCCATTGGTTTCTCTTTCCCTCTAGAAGCAGACCTGCTGGATTGTTTGTATTACTGTTCTTAACATTTTATAACTGAATGCCGACAAGTTGATGAGAAAATGATTCACCATAATATGTACCTGACCTGGACCATTACTGAAATTGCAGTACTGGTCAAAGCACATGTGGTACCATAGGTATACCAGTGCCCCTATCTGAGACAAAGGGTAGTTGACTTGCTCAGTTGGTGCCCCCTCAGAAGGTGGGGCCCTAGACCAGTGGACCTTGTCCTGACCCTGGAGGACCCCATTCATTCCAACCCACGCTGCATTCAACCTGCCACAGGTCATTATTAGCCTATGAAGGACCACCTAAGCCTGATTAAGGTGGGGTTCCTCTAGGAACAGGACTGAGGGTCACTGCCCTAAGAAGCCACCTATGTCACCGAAAGGGTCGACCTTAAAAATCTAGAGTTCTCATATTTTAATATTTACCTCTTCACGTCTTCAGAAAATGGCAGAGTTGCAGAGACCCGGTTCCCTCGGAAATCCTTGTAATTTTAAGAACTGCAGTGTGAACCGTAAAGTATGTGAAGTACCTATTTGGACCTTTAAATCATACTTGTTACCTTTTCCGAGTTCTGACAGGTGACACTCTGCCCATCACCACATTTCGTAACAGTAATAACCATTTGGATAATTCCTTAGACCAGAGCTTTCTTTGAGAGCAGCCCTGTCAGTGTCTGAACAATGCATTCTGATGTTAAAGTCGTATGAGCACCATGGAAACAGTCTTATGCTGTGGAGATTTATGTCATCACTATCTGTCACCTTATTGTCATTGCTAGATAGAAATTTGTCCAAGGCATTTCTCATCAATTCATTCTTCACTGTTGCTACTGTGATTCCAGTCCTTTGGAATGATAATATCCTAATGAAAACCTCCATTCCAGAGGTGTTTTCCATTCCACATGATGAATTTGTAAGCAAAAAAGCATTTTTTACTGTGTTTGCGTGTTTATATATATATGTAGGGAACTGACTTTTAAAGTAGTTTTTAAAATTAAATTAAATTTAAATGTTCCGTCATATTATTTGAACGTGTTTTCTAAAAAGGAAACAATTCACATCTTTCATATGAAGTTTTTTCGAAAAGGTAAATTATTCCATTTTGTGTTACTATCTATGGATCAAATTTCCCTCTAATCGGATATTTATTATTTTTAAAGATTATTGTAAACATGCAAAATTCCCAATTAATAATTAATTTTTCAGATTTGATACCATATGCTGATTATTTTATAGAGATGTGTCCTCAATATGAAACTGTTCTGACTTCAGTTTATGATGTAACTGATGTTTTGACATTATTAGTAATTTACTGACATCAGTTCTCCTGCAAAATATGTGGGATTCAACTCAAAGGGAATGTCTTCGTGATTGTTGATGCTACCTACAGATGGCACTGTTACTCTATCGGTCTTGGATGGATAGGCCCGCACTTTTGGGATGAGTTTGTATGGAACCATATAAGCGTCTTGTCATGCAGTTTAGTTTTGAGGAAACAGAAAGTCTCTGTAATGCAATGACGTCATTGAGACAATAAATTATGCCAAATCATTGGCATTGGTATATACCTTGGGTGACTGTGGAGACAAACGTACAGACAATTTTATCTGACAGTAACATATTTGATTAGCGGGATTAGCGAATGTAATTACTACCATGTAAAATTTTAAGCCCAGAATCACTTCACTGAAGACTGATGATTGTAATGAGTTATGAGCTATTATTTATCTGCTAGCTGACTTGCGTTTTGTAGTATTTGCACTGTGGAGTAGAACCTTTTGTTCTCAAGCCCTTGAAAGTAAATGTTAGCTGATGTCTTCAGGGATATTTTAAACAGGAATGTGTAAATGAGAAAAATACAGAATCATTATGGGGGTTATAATCAGTCTCCTTTGGGTAACTGTGAGGAATGAATTTTAAAGTCCAGGTTGTAGACTATAGCAGATGAAGTCAGCTTGTGAATATATAAATTCATATATATATACACACACACACACACACACACACACACACATCAGGGGTCTATTTGATGCAGGCAGGTTCAGTATTTGCTTGCTGAAGGAGCTGGTACATTTTCCAAGGCAGCCAGCAGGGGGCGCTGGAGAAGCTGCAGTGACCCTGACCTCTTGTGTGTCCCTTATACCTCCATCCTAGTGAATGATCAGCGAGTTTGGCATCCTGATCAGCTTCATGGGCCAGTTTGTGCCTGGCGATAAAGTACTGCGACGTGCCAGGCTGCTGGGACTCCTCTACACAGCAGCAGGGGGCGCAGTGCACAGGTCAGGGTCGGCCGCTGAGAGCACCGACAGACTGCAGCTGCTGGCTGCTAATTGCCCCACCCAGGGGGTGAGACTGTGAGGTGATGGTCAGGAGGGAACAGAAAAGAGTAGCCTAGCTGTGAATGTTCTCTCTAGCCTGTAAATAACTGGCTTCGGGGAATCTACCCCGAAGGTGCTGCCCCCTCCCAAAGCCCCCCTTCCCCCCGCCTTTGATGTGCTGTTCCCTGACTTGGCAGACACAGCCCCTTTCACCCCCCCAGCTCTGTTCTATATCTTTTCCTCTCTTCCCTAAATAAACCTCATTCCTCAGTGTGTTTGCTTGCACCCCTGCCTCCTTACCCCAGATTAGAAGGTACAACATATGCAATTATACCGTTTTTTCAAAATAACTTACACCTTTTATTTGATGCATTATTTGAAATATATTTCATATTGATTCATGTCTTATTATTGCTGCGGGAATAAAGCTTATAAATTATTTACAAGAACGCTTTCTCTACTAATGTTTTCTCCAACTGTGTAAAATATTCATTAAACAGTGGACTATTCATTTTTCATGCAAGTAATAAAATTTTAACTGGAGTACGGGTTATTTAAAGGATGTACAGTATATAGTACAGGTACAACAAACTTTGCTTTGATCCCTTTTAAGTTCCTAAAGATCTTACTATATCAATGTCACTTTCAATTATAAGACCCTTACTATCCTGCAGATTAGTATTTTTCACTTTTATAGCTCTTTTAGAGTTAAAATACTGGAAGAAACTTTTAACATCATCCTTAGCCTCCAATGCAATCTTCCTTTC
>JABFEA020000038.1:15505123-15517050 GCA_019775915.2 Cyphomyrus plagiostoma
AGCTTGTCCACACGATCTGGAAGGTCCCCTACCTGGGCACCAGGCAGGCAAGACACCGTACGGGACCCTCTATCACGTGCACACATAACTGTCTACTGCCCTAATAACTGAATCCTCCACTACCACAACCTCCCTCTTTCTGGGGCGAGGGGGCTCCTCAGTGCCCAAGGGCCCACCTGCCTGCCCAGTCCCTTCCGGCTCTAAAGCTGGAAGCACCTGAAACCTCTTTGACACAGTCACGTCATGCAGGACACAGTCTGATTGCTGGTGTTAGAGGTGTAGTGATCAGTCTGTCGTTATTCATTTCTATTGTATTACCACCACCCTCACCTTAGACTAAAACCTTCATCTCCCACTGAGATTCTCTGCATCAATTCTGCAGATGTTATTTAATGTTTCATTACTGCCAGTCAAGAGCAAAAAGCACTTCAAACAAAGGCAGCCCAGAACATTTTCAAACACCTTTTTCGTAACAGCAGCAATCACTGTAGCCTTGTGCGTCCAGGGTGGCGGATCAGGTGCTGCTCCCAGCTCTGTGTATCTGGATTTTGCATATTCCCAATAGTGTGTGGTTAAGTGTGAGTGCGTGTCTTACCATGGCCTACAATCCCAACCTCAGTGTCCCTTGTCCTGTGCTTCCTATTTGAATGAAACTAACCTTTATTTCTCGCCCTTGTCGTGTCCGGCAGTTTAGCAAGCAGGATGTTACTCTGGGTGCTTTATTGTGCCAACACTTTTATTTTGTCAAGTGGAGCTTCGAATTAAGCTCCTCTCGTTACTTGAGGTTTACTCCTTATTGACCATGTTAGTTTACTGCGCCACAAAGCCGGAGCTGACAGGGGAAGTTAGTAGAGGAGATAGAGAGGAGGAAGGGAGAGGAGACAGAAGAAGAAAAATAGAAAAATAAATAAATAAATACTTTTAGATGGGAGTTCAGACAGAGAGAGAGATAGACAAATTAGAGTAATACATAAGAAAAAAATCGGAAAACATAACTAAATGACAGCTTCTGCATCTTGATGGATTGTTGGATTTTGTATCATTGCACCAACTGCTGTATCTGAAAGATAAGATCCAGTTGCTCAAACAAAAAGTATAAATACAAATAAACCAATGTTACCACGATGACAGGGAGAGCGCTTGTGCTGGCAACTGCTTCTGGTATTAAATTTGTTAATACCATGGAGAAAGAAAACACATAAGCAGACCATCCACAACACGGTCTGGATGTTGCCGCACCTGTATCTGTGGAGAAAGACTGAAAGCTGCACACGCGCGCACACACACACACACACACACACACACACACACACACACATCCAGACTAGGAGAAAGAAGGATAAGATAGGGGTAGAAAGCCCAAAGCTCTCTTGAGTGTGTGTGCGTGCGCCCGTGCACATGTGCTGTGAGTATATGTATGAGTGTGCAGGTTGACATGGAATGATTCCCAATGAGTGTGTGAGGCCACAACACCGCCACCCCGGGGTCCCCCAGACAGCCAGGAGAGCCCCAAGCGATCATGGACCCAGCCGGCCCCAGTGGCCAGGCACCCGGGCCCCCCGCCACCGGAGGGCCACGCGTCCACCCAAGGAGTAAGAGGGGGGAGGCTAACCTTAAGTTAAGGCATTCAAACAGTATTCAGTCATCTCATTTCTCAGTTTATTGATACAGATCAGTTTTTCTGATATTGATGCATTTATAGACTGAATCAATTTAATACCATGAAATGTAGAGAAGAATGCTTAATAAGCATAATATTACACCATTAATTACACTTCTCTATTAAAGCCTGCTGGATAAAAAGTTATTATTTTAATTAAATCATATCATTAGGTAATTTAAGACCTGCAGTTTGATCAGTTAGGAACTTTCTAGCCAGAATTACTAAGATCATTATCACCACCTTTTCTTTGCTACAATGAAACAGATCTTCTGATTCTTTTTTTAGGGCTAGATGATTGATCAGCGGTGGCCTGGCGATGCCATGACCCCGTTCCAAAGGTGTCACCATTAACACACCACCTAGGGAATGACCAGACCTCAACTTTTTCCTTTCTTTTTACTTGGGTAAAATGTATAGCCCATGAAAGATTAAGCGAGATAAATCATTTGGATTAAGAATGCTGATTACACTATATTAATTTCCAGCCACTGAAGTGTATAAAAGGTTGAAATTGCATTTTTTTTTCAATTCTCACAAGGAAAGCACTGCTATATTCAATATTCTAGGTTTTAATTATTAAAGGTGTAACAGACCTTAACATGTTTTGATTAGTAAATGTACTATTAATGGGGATGTTCGGTGTGCCATAAACTGATTTATAAACTTTCCTCTTTTGATTTAATTACTTTTCTGAATGGGAGTCTGCCAGAAGCTAATTCTCAAGGCAAGGTTTTTCTCAGAAGTATATTGGAAATGTTTGCTTTTGAACTGTCTGTCAGGGTCCTTTCAGGCACTGAGTCCTTCAGGCGCTGAAGGCTCACACTGTGGCCCTTGACTTCAGCTGACGCTACGCTGTGCAGGTAGGGGTCTCCAGTGTGGGCAGTGTTCCCTGCAGTGCACAATGAAGCCCAGCCTTCACATGGCACTGAACTCCGGTATCACAGTATCTATCTAGGCAGTGGTTTGCACTGGTCACTGATGCACTGCTCCAGTGGCTGGCTTGGGTCCAGCTCCCCTCAAACCGGATGTGGATACATCAATGGCACTGGCCCGAACCCTCTGCCGGACTGGGCTGTGCTTCCTGCTTTCTCACCCCCAACTCCCTGCCTCCACCTTTTTTTGTTATTTGTTATGGACGTTAAAAAGACACGATGCCGCTATGTAGCATATTCACCTGTGAAATCTCTGCAGTCTGTGTGCGCCAGTGCAAAAAGGCAACATGGTGATTTTTGTCAGCATAAAGATACAAGCCCTGTCAAGCTGAAGGGACGTTCTTTGAATTAAGGGTAGATAGCTTCAGATTCAGCAGGTCGTCTGTACCTCCTGTGTCACAGGTGTAACATCTCCTACACATATATACTGTATGTGAGACTTCTCAGTACAACAAGCGGCCATTAGTGTTTACAGTCCGGCTATAGACGGTTTGCGAGGCTTGTTTTCAGGACCCTATTAACACTTTCTTTTTTAACGATTTCTTTTTTAATTCATTAGACAAAGAAAAAAAAAAACAACATCAGCTGATGACTTTT
The DNA here is from genome assembly GCA_019775915.2 of Cyphomyrus plagiostoma. Lineage (NCBI taxonomy): Eukaryota > Metazoa > Chordata > Actinopteri > Osteoglossiformes > Mormyridae > Cyphomyrus > Cyphomyrus plagiostoma. Next base: position 15,508,316 of record JABFEA020000038.1, read on the forward strand.
CCATGCAGCTGATCTGTAAGTAATTACCTCTTTTCCCTTCCCAGTGATTCCCCCTGTCCATCACAGTCCCGCTTGCCAGTGGGGCTGTGAAATAGCCTCCATACTCGCGACTTACTCATCCCTTCACATCAGCATGGGGGCTCAGGTTGTTGTGTGTGACGCTTGAGAACTCCATCCATTTCCTGAAACCATTGCTCTATTGTTGCAGCAATAGAGTTGCAGGGGGTCTGGAGCCTATCCCAGAGGCTGTGGGTGCAAGACAGGGAACAACCCAGTATGCGGTGCCAACCCACCACAGGGCACACCCATACAAGCACACCTATGGGCAATTTGGTATCTCCAACGACACCAGGACTTGCAAACTCTACACACATGGAGCCATAGCAGACACTTAAACAGTGGTCCCAGAGCTGTGAGACAACAGTGCGAACCACAGAAACACCAGTTTGTAAACAAATAAATAGAAAGAAAATTACTCAAGATGTTCCTTCTTGTGACAACCGCATTTTTACCTTTGGTTAGCCTTGATTACACGTGTTATTTCTTATATTTAGTGACTCATTCAGTATGTTTCTGGATATTTATATAGTTCTTATATGGCATTGATTGCTCAGGCTGACAAAAAAATAAATAAACACTATTCAGGGTATTTACACTATTCAGTGTATTTACTCTAAATTTACGAGTATTGACAGTATTGCAATACTTTCTGGCTAAATGAGCACTGGAAACCTGTCTTTATTTTACCATTGATATTTCCCACTGGGTCAAATGTCTATCCATTTGTCACTGTGGCTGATATTAGGCTCAATATGGACTTCTGTCTAACTGACACACATCAATTACCTGAAAGAAATATATATATTAAAAAATTTGCAAATATAACCTAAGATAGAAAACACACTGGCCTTCACCCTCACCAGTACAGTGTATTGAATACACAGATTCTCTGTTGTGTGCTCATGATCAGAAGGTTGTAGGTTCTAATCCCGTGGTTGGCAGGGCCATTGGGCCCTGGTGCAGGACCTTTAACCCCAACTGCTCTGGGGACTAGTGAGCCCAATGTTTCAGACGTAAGTCACTCCAGATAAAAGCCACGATAAGTGAATTCTGAATGTCTTGGTGCATTTCGAATGACAGACCTCGCACCGAAATGTGAAAGGAGATCCTCTTCTTCTGTGAAATAAAGCACTAACTGCCCCTTAAATTTGCTCGTCAAATCCTAATCCTTTTCCAAGTTTGTGGAAATAATGACTTTGATCACCGTGCCAGTGGTGATGTAATCGTTTGTGTGTGTGTGTGGGGGGGTTCTTTTATACTCTTTTTTTATACTCAATGAGGTTATTTTGTTTGCGTTCATGATGTCCTTTGAAGTCTGACCTTGTAGGAAATAAGCAAAACCAAATCGGTTAAATCTAATAATGTTTATCAGCAGTATCAAGCCAGAGCAGTTGCCTTTTTTGTAACTTATTTGTTTTTACGCATATTTTGGAAACGTCAGTTATGTGATTACACACACTTTGCTGAATCAGCATGTCCTAGTGAATCCATCCATCACTCCTGGATGTGGTCAGGGAGCCTTTGCCAGCAGACAGAAGTACAGAGTTGGGCTTCAATCTTCCAAGCCTGAAGGTATGAGGCACCAGTCCTACCCACTAAATCGTCGTGACTTCCACATAAAGTAAAAAAACTACATTTACTTCAATACTGTTTCATGTAAGTTAAGGACGAAATTCGCAATAAAATTATATTAACTATAATTCAAAATTGTGGTTCATTTCTTTCTGAGTGAGCAAGTGTTCTGTGAACGCTTCATTCAAGGTTAGCAATTAATAAAGCGCAAAACTCAGCAACATAATAATTTAATCGTAGGACCATTAAAGAAATTTAAATATTTTAGTATTTCAACGAGCTCCTGGTATGGAAATTATTTTATTATCATTCCTAAATGAACACGTCACTCTTCACATTTAAAAATAAAGTTTACTCTCCGGTTGGAATTATAAAGATGAATGTGTAATTGCATTGCAGTCATAAAATCCATTTTGATCTGAAATGATTGACATATTGTCGATCCGTAATTTTGCATTTACGAATGTAACTATTAGGATAAAGCAGCGACTCACTGGGCGGTGATGCAGCTTCATACCTCTCCCCCCTCCAGCTCACGCCATGTTTCTGTGGATTTCTAATGACCAAAGTTACTTTTTAAAATCAGTAAATCACTCATGATCACTTTATTGATGTCATCAAAATCCCTCGTCGTAGGTGTCAGACAGCGGACAGCAGCAGAAGGCCATACAGATAGAACTACAGACACCAGATATTAATTTAATAACCATATAGCTGGGATTTGTGCATTGGTGGGTTACACAGTCACTACCAGTATTCTGTATACATGGTTTTTAAAATGCATTGGCACAAATATTGCCAAAGTTATTACAATACAACCCCCTCCTCTGTGCCACTGATTTACGTGTTCTTTAGGATCTCGTTATTTTCAAAGCCTTTCTCCATAGGGAAAAAAACAACTACAGTTAGAGGACAAACATTTTCTCTATAAAAAAGGAAACAGAGAAAGAATAGTAATACTTTTCAAGTACCTTCCCAGTTTGTGCAATTAATGACTTTGATCACGTGCCATTGGTGATGTAATGGGGGGGGGGGGATTATAAGAAAGACAGGGTTATCATTTAATTTTACAGCAGCGCTATTTCAGTAGTTGTCACAGGAGATGAACAACGGGGGTCACTTTTTAGTGATCCTACTCTGTTGGACCCTTTAGCAAGGTTCTTAACCTGCAATTGCTTCATTCTGGGTATGATGTTACTGTACATCCAGCCCTATAAGGAGATCCTCTAACTTACAGGGAATAATTGGTGGCAGGATTGGTACTCCAGCCACTGGGGAAAAGTTCACAGTGTTCTGTTCCATTTGAACTAGTGTGGTGCTGAGGTACTGTCTGCACTTGAGTTCTCATCCCTGTGGCGGGTGTGGCATGTGCTCCACTCCACTCTGATCCTGACTTGGGTAAATCAGACTCAAAAAACATACACTTTGAAAATGAAATTAACTCTTCCAGCTGCTTAATCACTATTGGTCATAGAGAGCTTGTGGCAAGAAGCACAGGTACAACACAGGGGTGTTACCCCAGTCAGGTAGCTGCGCCATCAGAGAGGAATTTGGAGTCACGAAAGTCACCTAATCAAACCTCATTTGAATGCAAGAGAAAACTTGCACAACACGGGGAGAGCGAGGGAACTCTAAACACATAGTGGGTGGAATTGTACTCGCAGCCATGGGGATAAATGCCCATTGCTACTCAATAAGTCATTACAGCTCCCCAGAAAACGGCTCACCCTACGCATCAAATCAGTTGTGATTTAAATGGACATTTAGACAGTTCCCACTAATGTATGCAGAATCCAGAAAGTCAGCCATTCTCCAGAGTTAAGCATAGCCCAACTGATCCTTGTTAAAATGCAACTTCTACTGAAATGGAAGCATCATTATATAGTATATACAGAAAGTGTATTCTTTTTGTCTTATTTTTCAATATAGCTATTTTTGCCTTAAAACCTGTTATATCCTGTCCTGGAATATAAAGGATATTGGATATCTGACAGTTCGGTGTTTAGGTGTGAGGTGTGAAGTGAGAGAATTACATTTGCCAGGCTGCATTTTGACAACCTTAGTCACTGCGTTGTGTTGATGGGACCATCTTGAGGCATTTTGGTCACTATTTAAATTTAGTTCTGGCTTAGAAAACAGCACAGAAGAAAGGACATGCTGGTGACCTCCTTGGTAATCATGAGAACAATCCACACTAGGGATCATCTCACATTATGATGGCTGAGGTTTCGGACAAGCTTTCTATGTTTGTAAGAAATTCATTGTCTTTCCCTGTCATTGTTATTTCATTATATGTTTCTTTCGCTTGGTGGTGTGATGTTCCTCAGGTCGACACATTCTGGTGGGGTTTTGGTTGAGCTTTTGTTAGGTTCTTATGTGGTTTTGTACTTACATCATGCAACAAAGTTAAAACTTTACTTAAAAAAAAAAGCGGCGATTTATGTTTGAAGTATCGATTGTTTTTTTAGTGTTGTGAATCCAAGTAGCACTCCGCAGAGTGTCAGATTTAGATGTGGTCTGTTGTGGGAACGGTTGGAGTCATTAATAAGAATTATAATTAACGATCTTAACTGTCAACATTCCAGACGGCAGCATAAAAGAACCGACAAAGAAAATTCAATTTTGTTGTGCACAAGAACAAACTCATTGAGCCCAAAGAAAAGGCCTCCAGAGAAAAGCAAACAAGCTGCACTGCTTTCTTCCCTGGCAGCAGTCACTGTAATCCTTGTATTCAGCAGCACTGCTTCCGAGTGCAGTGAGCAGAACCATATACGAATATAGTAAAACATGGAAGTTGTGCCCGCTGACTGACTTCTTGCAGCGATGTAAAGCTCTCTTCTGGGACAGGAGATCCCACTGCTTCCGTTTTGTCTGCACCCTGCTCTAGATCTTAGCCTTAATGCCTTAGCTTTAATGTGATGCTATGTTTAGAGGTGCTACTGACTCCTTTGGACACACTTCAGTTTGAGAAAACCCTTATAAGTATCATATTACTTTGAGCTTTATCTGGTGTGACGCAGAATTACAGTCTACCCCCTCGCCAGAACCCTTTCCATCTCAATGCGATTCATTTTGAAACCCGCCATTTGTAACTCGACAGCTGCGCAAAGTCGTGGAAAAGGAAAAAAAATCACTCAGTTAATCCACCCTTTTTTCTGTTCTGTATCAACCTATATTTATTTTTATTTATAAATCCTAATGTCTCAGAAATCTTAAAAAGAAGGGCAATCAAGATGGCACCTATTATTAGTTAAATGTGTTTTTCATACCATTTGTACTGAAATGATTATTTATATTTGTGTTCTCCAATGATAGCTTATCAGGATGCTTTTTACGGACCAGAAATAATTTGTTTCAGACTGTAAACAAGCAGCTGTCCTCTGAATTGCCTGAATTATATTCTGTTACCAAGACTGCCGGAATACGGTTGAAAATATTTTTAAGTTTGTTGCATTATGCTACATACATACACACAATGGGTAACATCTGTAATTTTACAGAGTACAAAGGCACCTATTCATGAGAAATAAGTGCTTTCATGTTGCACTGAAACTGAATAGATTTCCCCTATCTCTGTCCACCATACTCAGCAGAAGCCCGAACATTACAATGGCAGCATGCAGGCACCATGGAGCTCGTCCAGTGCTGTTTGGCCAGACGTAGACCAGGCTGTGTTTTCCAAAACATCATGACCAGAAGGCTTTACTGTTTCTATGTCTCATCCTGCAGGTTGTCTGTGGTGCCCAGTCTAGACCCCAGATATGTGTTGCGGGTTGATGTAACCCTCCAGCCTAAGGACGGGACGTGCTGGATGCCATTACAGCTCTGAATCAGGACCTATGAAAGTGGAAATGCACCCTGGGAATTACGGAGATTTTCATCAAAAGACTGCAGTATGCAGCCTGAGAAATCCTCAGATGGTATATTGTGCTATGGAAACCGATTTTACTATCCCTGAGCTTTGTACCCTACTTATTGAGGTTGGTGGTACTGAGACAAATGTTAATATATTTTAAATATGTATAAGATATCTTCACTGTAGACGTACTGTATTTAATCTACAGCCAGTACTATAGTTTGGATTTCATAGCCAGAAGCTGCAGGAATATCTTTTATGAGAAATTTTGTATTGAATTGGTTTTGATGAAATTGAACTTCCGATCTTATGAATATTGGGAAGCCAGTCAGAGTTTTGAGGAGGTAACTGTAATATCCTCACAGAGATAAGGAATTCTGCCTGATTAATGGCTAAGGAACTAGGCCAGAGATCCTCACCAATAAAGGTCCATCTTTTACAGCATACTTCCTGTTCCAGGAAGATCAGCTACAGCGGACCCTTGGTTGGGATGCATTAAGCTTCTCAGATCTCCATAAAATGTATATTCCAGTACCGGTCCATATCAACATGCAAACGCTGAAAAGAAATCATTTGCCTCAATAAAAGGTCATTTTCACCACTGCAATTTTCAGTTTTGAATATTTTGGTATTTTTAAGTAATTGTTTTAGGAATTGCCTGATCTTTGGACTGTTGAATGTTGACTTTCCAATGAACTTGATTTGTTTAACAATCAAATGAGTTCACAGAGTCCATTTCTGCCAAAACAAAATCATCTCACAAATGTATGGTGTAAGGCAAACTTTTTTACTTGATTTGATTGGATATGCATTGATTTGATATATCTCACAATCACTGACACACTCATTGTGAGTCAACAATGAATCTTTCGTTGCTTTTGATGTACTTTTGAAGTTGCATGGTACAGCTTCCCTGGACTGTGTGAAATACCTGCTTTGTACTCGTGCCAGTAACAGTTGACTGGAGAAGATGTGATTACAGATCCATCATCACTTACTCAGTACACAGTCACCATTGACTATGTACTTTGTGAATCCATTCAGATTCATAGACTTGTGTGCTTCTTCATTCAACTGCAATGTTACCGTCTAAGAAATCTGTCATAGAAGGGAAACATGCTGTCTCACAGCAGGAAGCTGATGTTGGCCAAACAACCTCTCCATTTATCCACTGAATACATGTGTGATTGACTGCTTCAGTAGACCATGCTATCAGTCCTTTCCATTCACGTGTCAGGGCAAAGTGGGACTTTATTGTCACACCAGCCATACCCAGTACTCTGCATATGGTCATACAGAGTAACCTTCCCCAGACCGTGGTGCTATATGTACTCTAATCAGCCGTAACATTGAAACCACTGACACGTGCAGGGAATAACATTGGTTATCTTGGTACAATGGCACCTGCCAAGGGTGCCATTATATATTAGACAAGTGAGTGTTGATGTGTTGAAAGCAGGAAAATGGTCAATCACAAAGATCTGAGTGACTTTGACAAGGGCCAAATTGTGATAGTGATGCAACTGGGTCAGAGCATCTCCAGAACAGCAAGCGTGGGGTGTTTTTGGTATACAGTGGTCAGTACCTACTAAAAGTGACCCAAGGGAAGCCAACCGGTGAAGTAGCGATGGGGCATGGGTGTCCAAGGCCAGCCCATATGGTCTGGTCCTACAGGAGAAGCGTTCTAGCACAGATTTTGATGAAAAAGGTCAGGCTGACTATGATAGAAGGTGGCCTGGTCTGATGAGTCACGTTTTCTGTTACATCAGGCAAGGTGCGTGTGTGTTGTTTACCTGGGAAGAGACAGCACCAAGATGTACTATGGAGAGAAGGCAAGCCAGCGGAGGCAGTATAGCTTTCTGGGCTATGTTCTACTTTGAAACATTGGGTCCTGGCATTCATTTAGACCAGGGTTATTAAAGTCACGGTCCTCGAAGTCCGAGCACTTCTGGTTTTCCAGCCTTCCTTTACCTATCAGTCAGGTGTGAAGCCTCTAACCAATCAGAATCAGTGATTATTAAACTAACTACCTGGGAGAACTGAAAACACGGCCTGGATTTGGAATCGAGGTCCAGAGTTGAAGAACCCTGATTTAGACGTTACTTCCATACGTAACACCTACCTAAACATTGTTGCAGACCAAGTACACCCCTTCTTGGCAACAGAACTCTCCAGTGGCCTCTTTCATTAGAATAATGTGTCCTGCCACACTTTGAAAATAGTTTAGAAACAGTTTGAGGAACATGAAAAAGAGTTCAAGGTCTTCAACTGGCTTCCAAATTCCTCAGATCTCAATTCAACCGAGCTTCTGTGGGGTGGGCAGGACAAACAAGTCCAATCCACGGAGGCCCCATCTCACAAATTACAGGTCTTAAAGGATCTGCTGCTAACGTCTTGCTGCCAGATACCACAGGACGCCCTCAGATGTTATGTGGAGTTCATGCCTCAACGAGTCAGAGCTGGTTTGGGGGCAAGAGGGACACATACAGAAAATCAGGCAGGTGGTTCTAATGTTATGGCTGATTGATGTATATATCAGCGATAAATAATGAATATTGGCGACAGTGGCAATAATGGTTACAATGGCAATAAAGTGAGAGGATTTATCTAAGATGTTTCTTTTGCAGCTACACTTTTGATACAGTTACAGTTAATTAACCTGCAGGTGACTATAACTCCCATAGAGCCGCTTCGGGGATTTTTCTTGTGCTTTTTTGTATCTATATGTGTGAAATGCTGTATCTAGGTCAAGTAATGTGCTGAGAGCATGTAATGTAATAAACCATTAATAATGTATTTACGTATCCTTTTAAAAACGTATTACTCATTTTCAGTCAGAAAAACATTCGTGTATGAAGTATTAATAGAACCGTGCCATCAAACAGTGATATCTAAGTGGCTTTGCACGGCGGCGGCACAAATTCTTGCAGGAATAAGAACATCACACTGCAATTACTCACTCAGGTGGTCGAGAAGAAATTGCATAGCAGTAGCTCTGCGTATGACCTCATGCTGGTACAGGTCTGTGGGTGGGAGCCACCGCTGGAACGGTGTCTTCTTTTGAAGCAATTTATTGATATTATATGAAACATGCACATATGATGGGTATGTGAGTGTATGGGGGGGGGGGGGGGTTATATGGTTAAATGGGACCCAAAATATTAAGAGGTACCCCGGGGCATTTGTCACACAAAAAAAGATTGCAATTTATTATTTAATGAACAAATAAAAAAACTTTTTACGATGA
>JABFEA020000038.1:15529153-15560399 GCA_019775915.2 Cyphomyrus plagiostoma
TTCTGTGTATTTAAGTCTGCGCCAGCGTCTGTTCCGGCAGACGCGGCATTGAAGTTGTCCTATGTCAGTGAGTACGTACAGTAAAACCTTGTTTCCTGTATTCCCGGCTGGAGTTCCTTTTGTCCGCCCTGCACGTACCACCGCCAGCGTAACACAAAGGGTATAGACTTTTTGGGCCTAAATTCACAGAACTCACATTGTGACAAAAAAAAAACCTGACATGTATTTGTACCAGAAGAGATTTAGAAAAATAAACAGACAAATGGAGATTTACTTTAATTTGACATTAGTGTCATGACCTGCTCATCTGACCCTCTTCTCTGCCACGCCCCCTCATTACCTCGTGTTAATTCCCCATTGACATCACCTGTTGCCTGTTATTTTTGGCTTGTCTTGTGTATTTAGTCCGTGTTCACGTCTGTTTCCCCAGGTCAGTCATTAATGTTGTCTGCCGTGCTGTTCGTTTCCCCCCGTATTTGCGGTTCGACTCGCCTGCTTCCCTGCTTGCGTCATGACAATTTGTATCATCATGGCAGATTTGACAGTAGAAATCACCTTATGCATTTACATCAAATCCTATGTCAGAAATATATTTGTGTAAGAGCATCATACCGGGCTATCGATACCGAAATATGCTTGACTGACAATGATAAATAATAAATGAGCCTATCAAGCCAATCAAGGCTACTCTGATTAAATTGGAGAATGTCTACAGCCTATTTTGGTTGCATTTTCAGTTTTGGAAATTTGTTTATTAATTGAAAATATTATAAGGCCCCTTTAATATGGGGGGGGGGGGGGGGTTAAAGAATGAACAGGGCTACAAAACCACTATAAACATATATTAAGTATTTGACAAATCTGACACAAACACCACACGGTACCCTGGCAGAGAACCAAACACAGGTTCCAGAGGTATAAGGCAATAGTGGTAAACCCTGTAGCACCACGCTGCTGATCCAGTTATGTTAGGGATACACAGGACCCCCGTCACTCAGAAATGGCCCTAACACCCCCTCCCTCTTCCCACATCTGGTCCATGCCATTCAATTTATCTGCAAACATTACTTTTTAACAGTAAAGCAATTTTACTAAATTTACTAAAAATAAAACTCCATGCACCATGAAATGGTAATATACTCCAATTTAAAAAATGTATTTATATATATATAATTTAGAATTCACTTATATTTTTCATATACAGAATACAGATGGGACTCGATCAAATACCTGAAACCAATATAGTGGAAGAAGCAGCTTCAGGAAGATCCCATCAGCTGAAGGGGACCAAGATACTGATGAAATCCAGCACAAGAATCCGATAGAACCAAGAGATCAAATACAAGTATAAAAACCAGACCAAGAATCCAGACCAAAAGTGAGAGCTATTCGCCTTAAACAGAGGGAGGTTAAGTAGATTCATGAATTTGATTACAGGCGTGGGTGACTGGAGGTGGGGTGGAGGATGGCCATGGCACCCATGGAACTTTGGGAGCAATGTTGGAAATTAATTGAATGAAGTGAAATATGTTTGCCGTTGCTGTAAAATTGTACTTAGCAATTTCTACAAATTTCTAGTGATTTCTGCAAATGTTCTTTAATGACATTATGGAATCTATGGATGTTAGTAATTCATTTCTCCCCTCTTAATGCCATATCAAATTATAAATGGCAGCCCTGAAATCTGACATTAATGCACCTTTCCTCAGCGCTGAGTGCTGCTGCCAGTCGTAATGAGATGGCTTGGCTTTGGGAGAGCCTGATCACATAATAACAGAACTATTATATCCACTGGCATAGTGATAGGCACAGCAAGCCTCATTTTAAGTGGTCAGTTACAAATGAAAGTGGCACAATCATATCAAATTGAACAATGACCTTTCAGAAGTTTCTCCACCTGTAATATTTGAAATTGTCCTGGTTGAGACATTTGGGTCCCCATTGGAGTGTTTAAATGCGTCCAAGGAGGTAACGATTGAGCTTGGTTGACTTTGGTTTAAGTGGCTTTCGTATTATTATTTTATCGGTAAGGCTCCTGTATGTGTCTTCCAAAAGGAAGCGCGCTTTAGGTAGGGGGATCCCCTGAGCGGGGTGCCAGTCCTGCTTATGCGAATTTTACTTACACAAAAATGAGGGCACAAGGAAAAATGGGGAGGTGGGTCCAAGCAACTTGAGGAGGTGGGACCAACCAATCAGATGTCTTAGTCCTGCTTCCTCTAGTTCAGAGGTCTCCAGTAAGTTCTCAGGTAAATACCAGGGCCAGGTGTGGCTCATCAGAAGCCAGGTAGGATAGAAAACCTACTAGATAGTAGCTCTCCAGGACCGGAGTTGGAGACCCCTGCTCTAGTTTCTTGGACCCATCTGCTCTATAATTTTACTGGCTATCTCTCTGAATCAATCATATTTAGTTCTGCCCACAGAACATCTTTGTGTGAGTAAAATGCCCGCAAGCTGCCAGTCCCACACACATTCGGGAAATTTAAAAATGCTGGTTCATCTAATTTCATATTTCTGATTGGCTGGAGGAAGCTGGAGTTCTGCATTCAAGGGGAACAGCAAGCAAACCCCATTTTGCAGGCCCGGCGAGCTTCACCACTGCCACACACCCCGGAACCAGTAATCCCGGAACCAGTAATCCCGGAACCAGTAATCCCGGAACCAGTAATCCCGGAACCAGTAATCCAATGACAGTAAAAGCTGTTGACCAGGGGGTTTTCACCGTGGCTGCTTTAGAAGATGTAACTGTCCCATTTTCCTCTTGTGAGGATCCACCACTGCGAACGTCACACATGAAGAGCCACAGTAAGTAGAGTGACATGGTAAGTGTATTCCTACATTGCACTGTGATTACTTTGTGATCTTTTTAGTCATCAACCAAGGCCCAGCGAAGCAGAGGTTAAATACCTTGTTCTGTTACCACATTTTCACCAGAGGGGGTGCTACCCACATGATTATTTTGGATGTTATGTTCCACATGGGCTGCCAGACAATGCAATAATTATTATTTCCCTATTTACCTCTATTAAAAATCCAATTAACTGCTAATGTAATACTAAGGTTTTCTTTTTCATATGCTGCAGTAGTAATTAAAAGTCTATATGGCTGAAGGCGATTTGGGCAGAGGCCAGCCATCCCTGTCTTGGTGTGGAGTAAGGCGTACCAACTGTTCTCATTTAGTCAGCCATCAGGGTCACGGTAATGTTTACTACAGCTGCTCAGTTTTTATCTCACAAGACCCCCATCAAGCAGGGATGGGGTCTCTGATGTGGCCTTGCTTATTGAATAAGACATTCAATTTGGTGCGAGGAAAAAAAGAAAGTAAAATGAAAGTATCTCAAATGGTGTTATGGAGCCCAAGAGGCCCCATCAGCAAAGCTTGGAACGGTCTTTGTGCGTCACATGCTTCTGATGCGTTAAGACTATTGGTGCACAAAACATCATGTCTTTGAGCTGAGCTAACAGAGTCACATTAATGGAAGAGGTTGTAGTTGTACAGTGCTGATTGATTAGAGCCTTCCTCTCCTCTGCGGTCTTCTTACTAAACTATATAGTTCATTTCTTAAGCGGAAAAACGTATTTAGATTGGCAAGTACAGACTCCCATCTCTGCAGGCTTTCTCAGTTTTCAGCATCGGTTCTTGTCACGGGGAGAATTTGAACAGTTGGAGCTTCCATCGCATGTGTGAAGTCTTTTCCGATTCAATGACACTTAATTTTTGTTGATTATCTACAGTATATGCATAAGTCAGTATGTCACCATGTAGTTATTAGAATGCATAGATTGCATAAATTCCAGGCTGGCAGAAACAGTAATTTCTTGGCTGGTTTCCAGTCTTTCTCACAGCTGTCAATTGCCGTATTTAAGTAATTATTTGAATGTTTATTTGAAGTCACTGCACACAGACAGTATCCGAAACTGCATACTTAATTTTTACTAAATGTAGAATAAAATGTAATGCACCTGAGGACTGGAGTTTACCTTACATGGCCTGTTAATTCTGATCCAAATATTAAATGAGATTTGCGAGAATGTCTCCATAATAATTGGCTTGAGAGATTTATAGAGAGCATATTTTTTCCACATGCCATGTTTTCTTACATTCAATGGGATCATATCATGTGACACTCAGGGTTCGGGCCTGTGTCTCTTGTGTTAATGATGCTGATTGCTTGTTTGTCATTTCAGTTCACTTGATTTGCCATAACTTAGGTGCAAAGATTCACACCTCACTCCCGAGTCTCCATTTTTTTTTTTGTCTTTGCTACTATCAAGGCCATTCGATGAAAATCTCACAGATTGTAAGGCACTTAAAACAAGCAAAAAAGTTCAGCGTCAGATATTACCCACTGCGAAGGCTTATCCGGATACACATAATGGAGCCCCCTTTAGCCCTGCTGAATCCATTTCCTGGTTATAAACAAATATCCTGGGGGGGCTCTACTGCCACCCCAGGTAGTAAAGCTTAGATTTGAGATTTTTTTCTTTATTCTGTACTTGTACAAAATGTTTGTTTAACCACAAGCATTATTCTGTAGTCATAATGATATTAATAATAACAGCAATAAGCATAAGCAGCTGTTCTGGGTGCCTCACAGTGTTGTGCCAGTTTTCCTGCAATTTGGCATTTAGGTTGAAGTGTATGTCTGCTGGGGGCGGCATGGTGGTGCGGTGGTTAGCACTGTTGCCTCATACCTATGGGACTCGGGATCCGGTCTCCGCCTGGGTTACATATTTGTGGAGTTTGCATGTTCTCCCCATGTCGTCGTGGGGTTTCCTCCAGGTACTCTGGTTTCCCCCCACAGTCCAAAAACATGCTGAGGCTGGTTGGCGTTCCTAAATTGCCCGTAGGTGTGCATGTGTGAGTGGTTGGTGTGTGAATGTGCCTTGTAATGGGCTGGCCCCCCGTCTAGGGTTATTCCCTGCCTTGTGCCCATTGCTTCCCGGATAGGCTCTGGACCCCCCGCAACCTGGTAGGATAAGCAGGTTGGACAATGGATGGATGGATGTATGTCTGCTAACCCATTATAGGGTATGAGCCTCATGACATATGCTCACATATGTAATTAGCCATTATGGGCAATTCAGAGACTCGAGTTTATTTCATTGCATGTTTTTGGAATAGGGGCAGCCAAGGAGCAGCGGCCATGCCACCTGCCCTCCAGACTAGATGATCCATCAGAAGCTGAGCAGGTTTGGTCCTGGTCAGTACTTGGATGGGAGATCATGTAGGGAAGGGGGCAGCAGCTGCTGGAAGAGGTGTTGGTGTGACCCGAAAATGTGCCTGTCCTATGCTCTGTGTGGCTCCCAGTGCAGTAACAGAGGCACTGCTGTAAAAATAGTGCCAAGGTGCTGACACTCTGAGGTCATAAACACTCCCTGGAAAGAGCAGGGGTGGCACCCCGATGCCCTGCGGCCCAGTCACATCTGGCCACCTAATCATCCCGTATATAACTGATGAAATCTCTCCGGCCCTTTCACCACGTCAGGGACTGTGTGGTGACTCCAATGGCACAAAATGGCTGCTGTCACATGATCCAGGTGGGGGCTGAAGTGGCCCCCCCATTGGTTCTGTAAAGTGCTTTGGGCGTCTTGAAAAGTATTATATAACATTCGAAGAAACACAGTGTAAACACAAGAAGAATATAAGGAAAGGAAATCAAATCCATATACCTGAGGCTAGTTTTAATAATGTTTTTTTAAACATGTATCTTATGATTTTAGTCATAGTCAAACAGACATCGTATGTACACAGATTTTTTTTTATTAAAAGGAAATAATTATAGTGTCACACACAGAGTAGGATTAATAGAAGGTATAACACTTAGTGTAGCCTCATTACATGGACTGCAGGTGCTGCTGTTAACATACAGGTACATCTGAAGAGCATCTGTGGGACCTACCTTACAGTTTTTTTGTGTAAACATTGTAGTGTTGAGTAATGCTGCATGCAGAGGCATACAGAACAGCTATAGATATATTCTGTAGTTTGATTTGTCTTCACTTACTTATTAAAAGTGCTTAAAAAATGAAACACAAGAAAATCAATGTCCACTAGTGTTTTCACCTCTATATTGTTCCAAGTGGTTATCAAGGATAACTTGGACTAGCCTAGTATACAGATGTAGATATAGACAGTGGCTTTCTGTGAAGATTGTGACAGCGCATGCCTTGTAGTTGTCGGTGTCTCTTCAAGGTATCACTGATTCAAGATTTTGTTTCAAACAACCAATTGAGTAGTGTGACTGTGACTCTTTATACTCAACTGGTTGGTTGAAATAAAATCTTGGATTTTTACTTTATGAACCTGGAATGTCTGCCTCTGGTGAGAGCCAAGCATAAGTTCTACCTCCAGCAGTTATGCAGCCTCTCAGCTTCAGTTTGTGTAGAGGAGCATGTATGAATAAAATTACCTGGGGAGTTATTCCCATGCCAAACGTTTGCTTTGCTCTCTCACTCTTTCTAGTGGCACCTGATATGCTTATCGAGGGAGGTTCTGTCAGTCGTGATGAAGCGAGTGATGGACCCTGGATACTTTGGGTTTCATGGTTCGTGGGTCACAACTGTGCTTGTCCTTTGCTTCAAAGCTTGAGAAAAAGAAAAAACGCAGCAAATTTATAGCAACTAAGAACCCTGTGGGGAATTAGATGTTTTATTGGGTACTAACTACATGTGATTGTGAGGTGGAGGTTGTACTGTATCTCTTTCTGATTAAGGAAGGTTCATGCCGATAAGGAGAATCTAGTTGTTGATTTGACTTCCCAGTATAAAGGTGTGTGATCTGGGGACATTTGTCAGACCAGCTGTGATGAAAAGCACCAACCAATGATGACTTCTCTACAAGGGAAGATCCGTTTCCTCTAACGTGTCAGAAAATAAATGCTTATATATGTCGTATTTATATTGGTTTTACTAAAAGCCCGCTAGAACGCGTTCAACTTCATGATGAGCTCATTCAGAAATAGCTATGAAATTAGTGTAGATTGTTTGACATGATTTTCTTCTCATTGAAGTAAGACCTCCCAAAGCACAGCTTCACTGGACCTCTATAGCCTGTCACAGAAGAGTTTTTTTTCACTGCAGAAAAGCTGGACGTTTATTGGATAAATGCTCCAAAATCATCACTTCCAGGGAAGCTTAGCGTCTCTGGGAGTGAATGGAGCAGTGGGCGGGCCAGGACACTGGACTGCTGCATGATAATTGGAGGAGATGCCTAAAGGGCGGAACCCCTTTTTGATTGACAGCATGTTTTAAGTATACACTACTACAGAGATTCGAGTTCAGTCCCACAAGGACTTACAGGTGAAGCCGTAAGTCAAACTGCCACACTCTCTGTTGTTTGCTGGTGATATAAGTTGCTCATTTGTTTGTACAAATCATTCTTTTAAAAAAAACCCAATACATTAACATTCTTGTCTTTGCTCCTTGTTTCGTTGGTATGTTAGTAAAGTTTGCCTGTTTATTTCAAAGTAGGTGGTGGGGGGAGTAGCCAGCCTCTCCTGTTCTGAAGGCCACCAGCTGCCACTGCTAGCATCATAAGAATGTTGACTTGGACCCTGCAGCAGCCTCATTTAGGGGATCACACTCAGGGTCTCGGGGGAAATTGCCCCGTCACTAGTGTTACTCCAGATCAGTTTAACGTCCAGATCAGCCCAAACTTATCCTAACCTGTCATTGATAGACAAGGTTGTAACATAATATTAAATCTGCACTATGAGCCTTAGACTAACCTAACCTACCTACCCAAAGTAGCCCTACCTACCCAAAAAGTGATTGGTGAAGTTAGTGGCTTAAAATTCGT
The DNA here is from genome assembly GCA_019775915.2 of Cyphomyrus plagiostoma. Classification (NCBI taxonomy): domain Eukaryota; kingdom Metazoa; phylum Chordata; class Actinopteri; order Osteoglossiformes; family Mormyridae; genus Cyphomyrus; species Cyphomyrus plagiostoma. The sequence continues at coordinate 15,536,952 of JABFEA020000038.1, forward strand.
AAAGGGGTCAAGCTGAGGGTGTTAGAAAAGCCATAATTTGGTTTCGCACACGTGATTTCCCATATGTGTATGATATATAAAACTAATTCAGTACCAACATCTAAAAATAACAAATTGCAAGCAAGGTACTTTCAAAAAGGCTTGATTTGAGAGCCCTTTGAAACGTAACGCCAAAACTGAATGTAAAATGATTTCTGGAGTATTAGTAATGATTGTAAATCCATGTGCTATTTTTTCACACCCCCCACCTGTTTGGCGGGACTGGTTTTCATGCTAATGTTGCCAACAAAACTGTAATGGCCTCACAGGCATCAATTCTGATTAATACAAGTCTGATTAGGCTGCAAAGCCCCTGCAGGGGGCAGTAATATTTGTGTGGTTTGCAAAGGCAGTGGGCAGAAGCAGGAATGCTGTTCAGCCCTACAGCTGGGAACCAGCAGGACGCTGCTCTCATTTTTATATTCAACACCTCGTGCTCCTGGGGCTGTGGACACGCGGCTTCACCGCTGCGGGCGCTGTGGACGCGCGGCTTCACCAATGCGGGCGCTGTGGACGCGCGGCTTCACCACTGCGGGCGCTGTGGACGCGCGGCTTCAGCAATGCGGGCGCTGTGGACGCGCGGCTTCAGCAATGCGGGCGCTGTGGACAGGCGGCTTCACCACTGCGGGCGCTGTGGACGCGCGGCTTCACCACTGCGGGCGCTGTGGACGCGCGGCTTCACCACTGCGGGCGCTGTGGACGCGCGGCTTCACCAATGCGGGCGCTGTGGACGCGCGGCTTCACCAATGCGGGCGCTGTGGACACGCGGCTTCACCAGTTCACTTATTTAATAATCAGCTCATTTATTTAATAATCAGTTAACTTATTTAGTTTGTGGAGTTGATTGTTCTTTCCAAATAATGGTTTTGGATTCATGCTTCAAAATTCAAACTATTAAGAGGGAAAAGTATTTTTTTAGAAAACAAGTAACGGTCGTCATTTAATTAAACCGGCTGTTAAAAGCAATAATGAAACAGGATTTATTTGGCAACTTGTTTGCATGCCATTGCTGATATTTTAGTAGCATAAAGCCATTTAGTGACGAGAATGATGAGACGGAGGTATTTCATTCTTCTGGCAGGTTTTCTTATCCAAAGCGACATGCATTACTGACAAAACATCCAGCAGACCCTGAAGGGACCATGGGGTAAGAAACCTGCTTATCAACCCAACAGCGAATTTCCAGCCACAGACACCATGTCCCTGCCTACTGAGCCAAACGCTACCTTGTGCAGCTTGGACTATATTTGTGGAACAAATCACAAAGCTAAGGTCAGAGCCACACGTGTCTCTCTATTCGTTACTCTTAAAGTAACGGGAGCGCTATTTCATTCTGCACTGTTTTAGCAGGAAACAAGTTAATGTACAGCCCAACTCAAGTGTGTCTATCTATTGAGGAACAGACTAAAGACCAATGATGCAAAGTATAATAGAAAAACACAAAATTTACTATATTCAGTGTGGTGTCATTGTCATAGTACTTTGCAGTTTTTATGTGCAAGTACCATTTTATAGGACTGAGGCTGGACTGTAGATAGAATTGAATCTCATATTTCAGTAGCTAGAAAACAAACAGAAAGACAACAAGAGATTTTTTAATTGCATATATAGAATCATTATTCTGTGTAGAATCTAGTATTTACTATCGGGAGCTCAGCTGTGGCTTAGGCTCAGTATTCTTACATGTGGTTGGTATCAAATGGCTCTGAGCACCTGGACAGGTGTGTAACCTTTAGTGGCACAACCCAGCATTGATGTAAGTGTGGTCATGGTGACCCACAGAGCTAGCAGAGGCCCCACAGAGCCCCGAGGGAGTGTGCTGCTTGGTGAGCCTTCAGCAGGAGCCTCTCTTTTAACTGTGTCTCAAGGATGAGGGTCACAGCTCTCTGTCTGGTGATGTCATAGCTCTCTGTCTGGTGATGCCAGGCTGCTTAACCTGGCGCATTTTGATGTTGGCAACGTGATGACAGGTGCAGCACTTCTGGTAGCCCATGAATTACATTATATTTCAGAGCAGAAGATTTCATCTATCTCTTTTATCATGCCTGACGCTTTTATCTCTGACAGACTGGGAAAAGAAAGAACCACGATCCGGCTAAATTTACTATCGCATTATTTGCTTGATGTACGGAGGTAGCGGTCAGACGGCACATACTGTAGAACATCCAGACGTGGCCATGATATATTTACATCTTAGTTGTCTTTCATGCTAAGCTTTGTCATAATCTTTATGTATTTTGGAGTTTTGCATTCCTTGAAATTCCTTGAAGCTCAGAATCCAAGGCAAACACTTTGTTTATGGAACCCAAAAAACTTAAAGGACTTGGATTTGGGGATTTTTTTTACGCTTTGCACTCATTTTTTTTAAACCCTAAATGTGAAGGTGAAAAATTAAATCTTTTCTGCTAGTGTAATAAAGGTTTTTTCCTCATGTTTCAGTGAATCATTTTAAAGCTCTTTGAAAAATGCAGCCCAGTCCTTTTCTGCCTCACTAGACACTGGCAGGTAGACACATTATTATTTATAAACAGGAACCCAACCCATCATGACAGAAGTTTTAAACTGTAAAATGTAAAAGGTAACCAAACTATTTGCTGCACATGGAGTCGGTGATCTCCGTTATTCTCAATTTCTTTCAGTAACACTAACGTTTTATATATTTTTATAACATTTTCTTTAACATTTCATAATTTAATTTGTGATTCATTCCATCCCTGGATACTTTGCTATTAAGCAATGCCATGAAGGTATTGCATGTGTATTTCACTGCACTTTGTACTGAGAAAAATAATGCATATAAATATAAAACTTTGAAACCTGACAGTGCAAAACTTTGATTAGCTGCTAAGATAAGCCCTTCTTGTTATTTGTAACTCGCCAAAGGCTGGCAGAATCTCCTCAAATCACGAGGCTCACTTGCTCCTCACTATGTCCTTCTTCAGACAGAATGCCTAAGTGAGACATCCAGGACGTAGCATGAAGATATTTTCATTCCAGATCTTAAACTGTCATGCCCACACGGGCAGGACGAGATGGCAGCAACCAACGATTTAGTAATCACTCCATTACTTAAGGCAGAAGTAACCTCGCAGGTATTACAAAGTATTGTTGTCATGGTCTGGAATACTGCTGAGCGTTTTTCTGTCTTGTGTCTTCCCCGCCTGCCCTGCCTACGATGTCCTGCCCTTTTGTCTTACCTGTCATGCCTGCCTCGCCTGTCCTGCCCGCCTGTCCCATTTTGCCTGCCCTGTTCTACACCCTTGACCCGGCTTCCTCGTTCGTCCCTACCCATCGTCGCCTTGTCCTGTCCCTACGTGTAGGACTGAAATCCCCGGCTACGGAACCTTTACTTGTGACCCAACATCTCTTTTGGATATCCCCTCTGGCTTTTTTCGCTCCTGGCTTTATAAATAAACCTGTTATCTCCCGCATTTTGGGGTCTGTCTCCTCCCTGCAATCTGCACGTCACATAAACTCCCTGTATCTCTTTGAGGTGCTGTTTCCTTACAAAAAAAAAATGGATTTATGTATCATGAAATCAGACTTAGTAATAAAGAAAGCAATTGTCTTTTGTGGGAACCTGTTCATTTGTGATTATTTCTATTCTTTACTTTCCTTAGAATTAATATTGAAGAATTACCTTTTATTGGCTTTTTTTACTGGAGCCCTAAAGACCATTATAATGGATGGAGAATGACCCAGTTTCTGCTTATTTACAGCAAAGTGCCCCAGGTTTGCTGTGTGCTGCTCAGTGGAATAATGTTCTCTACCTTCATTAAGTGTGGGTGCAGATGGGGCTCACTTGATTGCATAGTTTTGATTGGCTTGTGCATGGAGAAGGAAGCAGCCTATAAAAATCTATGACAATCCAGTGCTGAGATGAAAAGCGGAGATTAGCTGTCTCTAGATTGACAGGCTTTAAGAACACTTTAGCTAAAATGTTCTCCAAAGGGGAATAAATAAGATTTAGCTGCATTAATTGAATTTTTTACATTTTGTTGCTCAGTTTTGTGGGAGTCTAACATTCACAGCTCTCTTGGGTTGTTTCGGGGGACAGAAAAGAGGATTTTCCCTGATTGCAGATAAAGAGGTTCCTGAAAATCCACTAGCTGCTAAGGATCATGAAATTAAATTGGCTGCATGGAACATTTTACCATTTTTTGGTAAAAGGCTGAAATTATTTTTTATTTACTTTCCAGTATTTTTGCTGCCTTTGACTTTTGCAGTTTCCCTTAACAGAAATAAAGTTGCCTAAACCCTGAATTTACTTTCTGGCCCCTGTGCCAAAGGAGAGGGGAATAGGCAGTGTAGACACCTTCTTTTCCCTCATTTTCACCAGTGTCAAACATTGAGACTGAGGGAGCTGCACAACTAAGGAATAAAATATGTGTTTGTTGTACTTTCATACTCATATGGAAAATACTGTGGGGACACCATTATAAATCTGAGTTGGACATCTCCCTTTGCTCTCAAAACAGCCAAAATACTTAAGAATGTTCTGGAAACAATCTGGAGAGATTCTGTTCCATGTTGACATGACTGCATCAAGTAGTTTCTGCAGCTACAGTATATCAGCTGCACAGTTATGCTACACATCTCTTCTACTCCATTGCAATGGCTCTGTATTGGATTCAGACTGGAGAGACCATTGAAGTCTCACTGAAGGACTCGCCAAACTCATTGTCATATTCATGGAACAAGATGACTTGCTTTGTTTCATGGTGCATTATACTGCTGGAAACAGTCCATAAGATGGGTACATTTTCACCATAATGGGATGCACTCGGTCAGTAGCAACTGTCAGACAGGCTGTGGCCTTGGGGTCCAATGTGTGCCAAACATTCCTCACATCATTACTGTTCACACCAAGCCCCTGATACATAATTAATGATAATTAGTTCCATAGATCTTTGCTGTTCTTTCTGCTCACAGAATGATTTTTATTCTTCTTAATATAGTGACAGATGAGCACAAATATAATAGCTACATAGCACAAATATAATAGCTACATAGCACAAAATTTACCTAGAACAATTGCCTATAAACAATTTTAATTTAATTATTATTATTTTTATTTTAGTTTTATTTACTTACGTTTAGCAGATGCCTTTAACCAAACCAATATGCAATTAAATAAATCTTGGGGAGAGAGAAGCATGCAATGCAATGCAATTTTATTTATATAGCGCATTATCACAATATTACATTGTCTCAATGCGCTTTACATTTCTGCCACGCAAAGACCCCCCGATGAGTAAGCCAAACGCGACGGCGGCAAGGAAAAACTGAAGCAATAGGGATTAAGTCCAATTGTGGTAATACTCTGTCAGCTGTGGGAGTTCTCAGTTTCACAAAAATGCAAGGATAGGGTATTTATAAATGTTATTTTACCTAAGCCTGTCATCTGTGTTGGTGTACGAATTGCCACATTCTGTCATTTTATCAGAAACAACTGTGTAATAATATAAAATAAAATTCAAATACAAATGTTACATAGTATAAATTATTGAGAAGAATATTATGTGAAACATTCCTTTGTTTTAAACAAAATAGCACAGAATCCAAACCACCGCAAGATTTGAAGTCTGCTTTTTGCCGAGCAATCATACTTATTTCCCTTATTTCCCTTATTACTTATTTACTTATTTTTTGTCGTCAGTAATTAACTGGAGTCTTCACTTGGACATAAAAAAACCAAACCTGACTTTTGCTGGTGAAAATGAGATGCTGACTAGCAAAAGGTCAAGTCAGTAAATTCAAACCCAGTAAATTGAAATCCCCCCCAAAAGCTACAGGATGTAACATTCCGCCCAGACTGTGACCTTATGGCTGTCCACTCTAATTTATTATCTCCAAGATTAAGGATGAGTATCTCTGAGAAGGAACAGGAGCTGTCTGTATACCCTCAGAAAAATAGCTACTAGTCATCATTTTACATATATATTTTTTTAAGTTTCTATGATCAACTATTTGTGATCAAAGAATTTTATTTCAGTTTATTAGATTGTATTGAATTTTATTCCCTGCTTTGAGTTTTTTTAATGGTAATTTCAATACTAATTCAAACATCATAAACGACCAAGGTGCAAAAGGAATGTATATAGTTTATAAAATGTAAAGCATTTCAGTAATTGTTTAACCAAATGTTTTTCAAAATGATTATAATTTTTTTATTTTGAAAATCATGAAAAATATTAATAAAATAAATTCTCAAACAAAGAATACACACATTTAATCAAAAAATATAATTCAACCGTAAGGCATTCATGGCTAAAACAGTGCCTAATAGTGGCAGGGAACCTTAGGCTACAAACACACTGCTATACTTTTCCTTAAAAGTGCAAACACTACTCTCCGTTCTCAGAAGGAGTCCACTCTACCCCCACAGTTTTCAACCCTCAAAAGCAGACTTTTGAACAGGCTCTTGTATCCTTCAGAAAACTCTGCATTAAGAACACAAGTTGCAAACGAGAGGAGGCCACTTGGCCCATCGATGTCATGTGGAGGGAATTAAACTAATACTTTAAAGTTAGCGGGATCTTGTCAACTTCAGATTTGAAGGAATCTAAGACCTTAGCTTGCACTACGCCTTCTGGCAGTTTAACTTGGAATCTAGAATGAAACTGACTGAAACTGAAACCAAACCTACACTTGCAAGTATGTAATAGTCAGTGAATGTTACTAAGGGGAGGAGTCCCCAATTGGACATTTTAAGAACTATAAACAACCACCGCAGATTATACGAAAATTTGTAACAGTGCTGCTTAACCAGGGGAGTTTTTAATTATCTGATGTCAATGTCCATACCCGAGCATAAGTTACTATTAAGCTGTCAAGTCCCTTGAATAATACTTGAGAAAGTAAGTGAACTACTAAGTAAGGCAACTACAGTACCAGTCAAAAGTTTGGACACGCCAGTGATACAGTGTTGCATCACATGACCCAACCGCCTGACCTAAACATAGTAGAAATGGTTTTGATGGACTCTGACCAGAGAGTGAAGGAAACACGACCAATGAGAGCTCATTTTATGTGGGACCTCCTTCAAGACAGCTGGAAAAGTATCCAAGGAGACCAACTCATGAAACTGGCGTAGAGGAGAAAGTATTATCAGCCAGTCCTTGGGACTTGAACTGGCAACCTTCTGAGTCCCAACCCACAGAGCACCACCAACAAATACATTTTTTGCTTTACTACTTTGGTTTGTGAATAATTCCATATATGTTATTTTATAGTGTTGATGTCTTTATAATTATTCAAAAATGTAGAGAAGAGTACAAATAATCATTTCTATGGGTAGGTGTGTCCAGACATTTGACTGGTTCTGTATGTAGGCAGCAACATACCAGCTTGCAAACTGCATCATCCATCCATCTTACAACAGCTTATACTGAATAGGCTTGTGGGGATCAGGTGGGCTGGAGCATTCCCAAGGCAACACAGGCCGAACGGCTGGGGTTCAATCTGGATGGGATTCCACTAGAACAGAGGGCATATACATGCACATAAACACATGCTACTTTAGGTACAAAATTAGCCTAAAGACATGCCTTTTGACTGCAAGGGAAACCCTCATGACACACAGAACATGCAAACTCCACATATACAGAGCAGAAATAGGACACAAACCCCCAGCTCTGTGTATGCCTTAGTTTACCTTGACACCAGTTGACCTTTCAGTCTATAACAGCCCGACCTGAGAGAAGTGCAGCTTTCATCAGTGCCTGTCAACCTTTGCTAGGTTCTTCCTTTGGGGTTCTGCTGAATGCAGGTCACTTTATCCTGGCTAATCTCCAGTGTTGTTGCTGTATATCAGGAGCCAGTGACACAGGAACCTTTGATCTTTCCATGCTTCTGAATACATATCAACCTGGAATTCCTTTTATATAGTCATTTATATTTCGTACAATATGCCTATAAAGACCAGGGCAAATCACTAGCACTAAAAATCGGAAATAAGATCTGGGAATCATATTTCTGTTTAATGGCATATCAAACCTTAATTTTTTCTTAATGCATTTAAATGATTTTTCTAACTTTTTAATGACCCATGTTTACCCTACTACAGGAGAGCAATAAATCGTAAAATAATAACAAAGATTAGGTTCCCGTAACTCTGATTAAGAAAACTGACCAAAAAAGTTGACCCTTTATAAACTAAACAACCATTCTCCACATGGTTAGCTTCTTTGAGCTTTTGAGATAATGGTCACTGCCTACAGCAGCAAATTTGCTTTGGTTTCAGAGTGGATCATACTCCGAATTGGATTTTGGTGTAGTAAGTCAGCTAATGTAGCCTCTGAAGACATACAGCTGTGACTTAGAACATCACCGTCTTCTGAGTGCTTATGATTTAGCAACATAGAAGGGACACACTTTTTAAAGGCCATGCTTCATACAAATACGACAGCTAAAGTTTTTTCTCCTCAGTTCTGGAAATAACTTACAGTAATTACCCGATCCTCTGCTTAATAAGAGTGTCCACATACTTTTAAGCCTATTGTGCAGTTTCAGTTTAGTTTTTGTTCAAACTGTTTTTTACATTTCATTTCACTAAGATTGTTTTATTGTTAGTTTTCATTTTCACAGTAGTAATCTTGTTTGGAAGGGGTTAGTCTTCCAGCCACACGATACGTCTTTTCCTCACAGGTGAAGATCACAACTTCGATGTCACACTCTGCCCTTGTGTTGTTTATCTGTTATTGATTAAGATTCCATTTTTGTTGGGTGAATTCAATTTCCGGCCTCCCTTCATGGGAAGCTGCTGTAGATAATAACTGATTATGTTAACTGAATGGACAAAATGTATTTAAACGTCACATCTGATAACACAATGATATTATTTCAGCTAAGGAAAAACAGGGGAAAATCTTGAGAGTTCATGAAATTATGAAAATAAGCAATAAACAATACAAATCAGATTAACTTTCAAAATTATCCTTTTTTTAACAGTCACCATATTTAAACTTTTTGCATATACTTAGCAGGTGAAAGCTGTGACTGAAGAGCAACACAGCTCCGTAAAGCATAACGAAGCGCAACACTCTGTGCATCATTATTACTATTCATTTATTTATACCTGTTCACTGCAAAGAAAAGTGTCTGGGGAACAAAACCCGAACACAGCATCAAAGTTTCACACGGTTCCTGGAGAAAAACAAATCTCCAGCTGCAGATGTACAGGACGATGTACACGACGTACATCTCCAGCATGTCTGAGGTGTGGAGGAACATACCAAAAATAACGAGTTTCAAAGCAGGGATTTGTAAACAGGGTGAGATGTACCCCCTGCTCCTTTTAAGCACGACCAATTATTATATGTGTTTTGTATTTTATTAGCTTACCGAAGTGAAATTTTAGTCTATTTAATGCTTAAAGAGCACGGGTCACGGGTTCAAATGATACAAAAAATTCAATATTACTGAATTGGCACTGCATGCCCTTTCCTTTAATAGCACAATTCACCACTTTTCTGCAAAAGTAAGACCCCAATCAGTGGCGACAGTCCTTGTATCTTAATTTGGAAAAATTAAATCTCAAATTGCTTAGTCAATCCCCAGAAATAGAATATTCAGTAATTATTAATGGCTTCCTAATGATCTGGATGTAATTACCTGCACCTGTGACAATCAGGCTCACTCAATAGAACAACTAGGTTAGACTATAATGACTGCAAAATAGTAAAATCAACATAAGAAAAATAAATCTGCAGAGTAATACCTTTTTTCTTAGCCTATTCACAGAAAATTTAGAGTTGGAACACGAAACAGATGACTCTGTAGTCAATATATTTGGCTGCAATGCTCTTCCATCAGGAACGATTACTGAGAGATCAAGTGTCCATATACTTGCGTCTTGCAAGATGTGAATTCAAACTGTAGTGAGCTTATCCACCCAGATCCTAGCTGACTTCTGTGGTGGATCTTAAGACTCGAGAAAAGGGAGCTGAAAGGTTTGGCAAGGTAACTTGCATCCTCACGGTCATGCTACAGTTGCATAAACGTCCCTTTTTATACCTTAGTATGTATGTGTTCATGCATACTGTAATAGTGTCTATGGTGTATGACACTACCAGTCATCAAGGTCATTTCTTTGAGTGAGACTACGGCTCTATTTGCACAGCAAATCATCTTTGATCATCATCATGGACCTGTACACTAATATGCCAGGCTTTCACACCACATAATAGTAATTTTTAGGATATTTTATTGTGGGTTATTAGCAAGGAAATAATGTCTTGAACTATACAAAGACACAGTTGCGGAAAACATATATAATTTGAACTTGTGTCCTTACGAGCAATCGCAACAATTCACGATTTACCATTCATCATGTGCACATTTCAAAGCAAGGTTTTCCATGTAAAATAAGTTTTGCAACACAAGGAATTTTTTGTAACAGAAGTGTTACAATGTAAATGTATTTGGAAAAAAAAAACAAAATATATACTTTACCTTTTTGTCTGTCTCTCTTATACACACACGTGCGCGCAAACACACACACACACACACACACACGAACACACACATATTTACACATATAGTCAAGCCTGGAATTATTCATTCCCCTGGCAAATTTTGACTTAAAGTTACTTTTATTCAACCAGCAAGGTTCTTCTTGATTGGAAATGACACAAGCATCTCCCAGAAGATAATAAGACGATATTCAACAGGCATCATTGTGGAAAACAATATTTCCCAGTTTTTATTTACATTTGAACAATGACCCAAAACACACAGCAAAAGTGCTGAAGGAATGTTTCACGAACAAAAACATTAGAGTTCCGCAGCGGCCCGGCCGCAGTGTTCACCTGAATCCCACTGAGAATCTGTGGGGGGAGCTGAGTGATGATCACCCTGATGATGGTAAGGAGACCCTCCAACCTGCAGAGCTGGAGCTCAGCGCTAAAGATGAATGGGCAAAAACAGCAGTGGAGACATGCAAGAAGCTGGTCAGCGATTACAGGAAGCGTTCAATTGCTGTAACAGCCAATAAAGGCTTCTCTATTGATTATTGAGAAGGGTATGAATAATTTTGGACATGCCGCTTTTTGTTCAAATGTAAATAAAAGCTGAGAAATATTTTTTTCCACAATGATGCCTCTTGAATATCGTCTTATTATCTTCTGGGAGACTCCTGTGTCATTTCCAATCAAGAAAACCCTTGCTGGTTAAATGAAAGTAACTAAGTAAAAATTTGCCAGGGGTATGAATAATTCCGGGCTTGACTGTTTGCACACACACACACACACACACACACACACACGCACGCACACACAGGACCATCAATATTTAGACAGAGACAAAGTTTTTAAATTTTTAAGTTCTGTACATTACCAAAATAATTTTTAAAAGAAGCAGGTCAGTTGCAGTTGAAGTGCAGACTTTCAGCTTTACAAAAACATCACATAAAAATGTGGGGTACTAAAGTCATTTTAGACACAATCCCCTCCTTTCAGGGGCTCATAATCTTATTATTAATTAATCTAATTATTAATCTTACATTTTAGCAAATATAATTTATATCGAAGAGTATATTGCGACATTTCAGGTTAAAATTTCCTTCTGTTGCAAAACATATCTTGCATGGAAAACCTTGAACTCGAGTGTCCTCACAATACTTAGATATTATCACTCGTTGTACTGATCACTCGCAAGTACAAAAATTTAAATTATATATTCTATTCTGCAGCTGTGTCTTTGTATAAATTCTGCATCTGATGTTAAGCTAAGTTTGTGAATTAATTCAGTGAGACTTTACCTGGGGTGAAATAACATTCGTGAGAAAAGCTTCATGTCTTTTTCCTTGGAGACACAGAGGGTGACTGATGTTGAGTGAGATTGGCAGCTGGCACGTTTCTTCTGAAATCTGCTCCATGATGAATGACTTCAGGCCACACTGATCAGCCTGAACTTCATTCACCCTTTTGAGTGACAATATCACAGTGCAGATATATTGTAATGCTTCAAAGCAGCTTTTGGTTATAGTTTGTGTGCCTTTACTAAGCTTACTTTTGTTTAACCTTTGATTATTTGGTGAGAGATAACTATAATAATTTTTGTACACCTTTGAATTATGTGTCATGTCGTAACTTTTCCTTTCACTAGAATGAATCTTTCAGCAGTGTTCTCTGCTGGTTTTCCACACAGTTGTGAGGTAAACACAGTCATTCGTCAGATTACCCTCATGTGCCTCTCAGGGTTTTTTCAGTCAGGTGGCTTCAGAATGATTTCTGTCTTCAGCTTTTACTTCAAATTGAATCCACCTGCAGCTCCAAACCACCCCCTCCCTTCAGTTTTAGGCCTTCGATGACTCATTCCTCCATTTTGTTTTCTGTCCTGTTTTTCACCCTTCTTAAACCAAAATTAATTTTGTTTTCATTCTTCCATGCTGCTGTTGTTACACCTATTGTGTTGTTACACGTGGTAATGTATGGAATTGTCCAAAATATCTTGGTATGCTGAAGCATTAAGAGTTCCCTTCACTGGAACTAAGGGGCCTGACCCAACCCCTGAAAAATACCCCCATGCCATTATCCCTCCTCCATTGAACTTTACAGTTGGCACAATGGAGTCCAGCAGGTCATGTTCTCCTGGTTATCCATCAGACTTCCAGAACGAGAATTGTGATTTGTCCCTTCACAGAACACGTTTCCAGTGCTCCTGAGTCCAGTGATGGTTTGCTTTACACCACTCCACTTGACGTTTGGCACTATGCTTTTTGAAGGTTGGCATGCAGCTGCTCGGCCATGGAAGCCCATGATATGAAGCTCTCAGCCCATAAATTGTGTGCCAGAGGAAGTTTGGAGTTCTGCAGTTATTAAGTCAGTAGAGCTTTGGTGACTTTTACACACCATGTGCCTCAGCACTCAGTGTCCCCACTCTGTTACTTTACGTGATCTTCCACTTCCTGGCCGAGCTTCTGTTGGTCCTAAACGCTTCCACTTTGCAGTAAAAGCCGTTACAGTTGACCCTGGAATATCTAAAAAGGAATAAAAATGACTTCTTGCAATAATGGCATCCTATGACAGCATCACCCTTGAATTCACTGAGCTCTTCTGAATGACCCATTCTTTCACAAATGTTTGTAAACCTGACTGCATGGCTTGATTAGTGCTTGACTTTATTGCCTGATTGGTGCTTTGACACCCGTGGTAATAGGTATGAATAAAATACCTGAATCCAGTGATTAATAGGTGTGTCCCAATACTTTTGCCCATATATGTGCTTGCCTTTGCTCTGTTCTTTGATGGCCATTGTGTATTATCTGTCAGTAGTTAGTTACAGTCGGTGACTGTAGCAGCTGATTTCCTCGTGGTCCATATGCCTTTTCTTACATATAATTCCAACCTCGGACTGGCATCCAGAAGCCTTCTTCACAACAACTGAATCTCTCTCCTTGAAGTTCTTGATGGTCCGATAAATGGTTGATTTAGGTGCAGTCTTACTAGCAGCAATATCCTTACCTGTGAAGCCCTTTTTCTACAAAGCAGTGATGACTGCATGTGTTTCCTTGCAGGTAACCATGGTTAACAGAAGGAAAACAATGATTTCAAGCAAAACCCTCCTTTTAAAGCATCCAGTTCGGCTATTCTAACTCAGTCAGCCTGACAGAGTGATCTGCAGCCTTGTCTGTCCTCATCAACACTAACGAGAGAATTAACGAGAATTAACGAGAGAATCACTGAAATGATGTCAGCAGGTCCTTTTGTGGCTGAAATGCAGTGGAAATGGGTTTTTTAGGATTAAGTTCATTTTCATGGCAAAGAGGGACTTTGCCATTAATTCCAATCATCTGATCACTCTTCATGACATTCTGGAGTTCATGCAAATTGCCATCATAAAAACGGAGGCAGCAGACTTTGTGAAAATGAATATTTGTGTCATTCTGAAAACCTTTGGCCACAGCTATACTGTGATGGACATCAGCTGTCCAGGGTGAGCCTCAGCTCACCGCAGCCTGGGATTGGCTCCCGGGCTCATACAACACTAATCAGGTAATGTGGCTGACGTATATGGCTTTGGGGATTTCGCGTGATCTTGCGTTAAAGCTGAATGCGTACTTGCATAGCAGTTATGTCAACCCCTATATATCGATATAAACAGGAAAAAAACAATTTATTTAATAATAATATCACTCCTGCCTCAATAATACCATTGACCTTAATTAACTAATGAATAATTCATGGAAATATACATAACATACTTCACCACACTAATAACAGCATGGGTAAGTAAACATTTTAGAAATTTTCTTGTATTTGTTAGAATTAGTGACTGAATTTGACCGTCGGGCTGTTCTCCCGCAAAATCAAACTCCTTTCAGTACACCTTGCGTTTCCACTGGCTTCCAGTTAAGCACAAAATAGACATTAAAATTCTTCTGCTTTCATACATGGCAGCAACAGATCAGCTCCCGCCTAATGTAACTGAAATGTGAGATGTGGACCTTCTTGCAATTCCACAGGTGAATGAAACGTGTTGGTGGTAAATCCTTCAGTCTGCGTCACAGGACACAGGGTCTGTAGAAGTGTCTGCTAACACATATGATGGGAGCATCTTTGGTCTCATTATCTGAATCGAATCTGAAGACCTATCTACCATAATCCAGGCTGCTGGTGCGTAGGATGAGGTAATGCAATGAAGGACTGATGGAGGTCCATTAGACACCATTATCTGCAGCTTAAAGAGGAGGAGACTGTTTGAAAGAAGAGTATTTCTTAGTGTGAAAGAGCTGTTTACCAGAGACATTTAAATACACATTAGGAACAACATGAACGTGCCACTGATTTATTTTTGTCTAAGCTTTTGTTAAACGTATTTCAGCAGCTGTAATGCCCTCGAATTTCCATCTCCACGTGGCCACTTGCCCTGTACTTGGAGCAGTTCATGGATACAGCAGATACTGGCAGAGCTACTAGGTGAAGGAGTGCTGAAGGCTAGTTTGCAGAAGACTGATGACAGAGCAGACATGCAGACCGTGCGATAAACCACAAGACTGAAGGTGGCACAGTGCAGCCGCACATCTGCGAAATCGCACAGCACTTCCCAGGTCGGATCGTCTAACCAATCAGAGGAAGCTGCTTCAGCAAGATGGGGCCCTCAGAGAAAAAGGTGAAGATGAGGTTATATAATGGACAGAAGGCCACTGGTGAAAACTGTTTGAAAGAAGTTCATTTCTTAGTGTGTATGCTATTACAGCACAAATCTAAACGGAACATTAGGAACAGGATTAGATTTCATTAAGCATTCGACGAGCAAATATCTATCGTCTAGGCTGAAGAATATTAGTTTATAATCCATAGTGTCACAGATTCCCAGATGGGTGAGGGACCAGAGCATAGCAGATACATTAAAAAGTAAAAAAAATGTCCATAATACTAGTTTAATGTATTGGGTATTATCATTATTATTATTATATTGTTTCTACCATTCAAATTGATGCTCTATAAGTAATATAAATATGATTCATTGTTTATTTATTACACTTTGTTTATTTTAACCCTCTTTCCCTCGACAGACTTTATCTCACTGCCTGTACTCATCCATACTGGGGTTGCTTTGGTTAATTGAAGCATATGAAAGTGATGCTTTGCATTATTATAGTTAATAGTTACTGTAAAACAGGGCTATTCGACTCATGGTCCTCAAGGGTCGAGCCCTGCTGATTTTCCAGCCTTCTTTCACCTGTGAGCCAGGTGTGAAGCCTCTGACCAATCAGAATCAGTCATTATTAAACTAACTACGTGGGAGAACGGAAAACACGGCCTGGATTTGGAATCGAGGGTCTGAGTTGAATAGCCCTGCTGTAAAATATCTGTAAGTCAGTTACCTATGTGGTGTGTAAGTATACTGTATATGTATCTCTGCTAAATCTTTCTAAGGGCTGACTCAGTCGTATCTAACATTTGACAATATGTCTGTTATATCACTTCTTTTATTAACATGATACAGAAGACTGAAGCTAGAAGAAGATACAGGAAATATGAAGAATATTATTTTTACTTTCATTCATACATTTAAAATTCAGTAGTAGATATTTATAACAACTCTTACTTCTCCATAGTCTTCTTTACATCTACGAAAACTAATTTGAACCCCAGTCCTAAAAAATTCAAAAGTGTTTTGTGATGTTATTAAAAGTGTTTACTGATGTTACACAGTTAAACTTCCATAGATCTTGCACGTTGTTTCCAATGCAATCCGCCATGCACATGCTTCAGGTTACCAATATATATGGCCCTGAATTCAATTAAAATTCAATGTAGTTTTAATATGAAGCCACTGGGCATTGCTGCATGCACCTCCCCAGTATTGTCAGGGTCTGGGTGACATATAAACCAGTTTTTTCAGTGCACCTAATACTTCATAATATTATTGGACCGATTATATTAATTACAGTCTATTAGTGATATTTCCATGTAAAACATCCATTACGACAAGGAGTGTTGATTTTCTTGGCTCGTCACTTTCGCTGGAAGGAAAACAAAATTCTGATTATTTTCCAAAGCTTTCATTCTTTAGATCAGTGTCTCCCAACCTGATCCTCGGCACCCTCCCAGCTCCCTGCCACACACTCCACATTTCCGCTCAATATCGGGAGCTGGGAGAGAGCAAAGATATGGACCGTCTGTGGGTCCTCGAGGACCGGAGCCGAGTCTATAGTGGGATTATCATTCAGAAGCACAGGAATTCTTCAATAGCACTGAAAGATGTGAACAGAGCACCATATATTAATGCTCACAGCTAGAGTATTTCTGGTTTGAAATTTTGGTGTGTGGGAGGGATTTCTTTTTCAGGGCTAATATGTCAGATGAATAAATAATCAGGGTTCATTATGTGGAGAAGGAGATAGACACGGCTACCTCATAAACATGGCCAGACGAGATCCCAACTAAATCACATCTCAAATTATAACTGCTCCATGTTTTAGGCTCTGTAATGTCTCACTTTTATATAGACATGTTTCACTCTACAGTCACAATGTCTATTAATTAAAAATGTGATTCAATTTTAACAATCCTTACAAATACATTACCTGGCCATTACAATTCCATATACGGTACTTCACCTTAGACACACTAAAACTTAGGCAGGGAAATATTATTTGGAGCTGGAAGTAGGTGGAATAACAGCTTGGGACCACATGGACACTGGTGATTGAGCATTGTTATGGCCTCTGATAACTATCTCCTTGCCAACTGATATATTTTGAGTGATCAAGACCAGCTGGTCCTGATTTGAATAATTGGTCTTCTAAGGAAAAATGTGGCCAATTAGGTGTAAGCTGGAGGAAAGGGGGGGGGGTGGTGGCTAGGGGGGGCTGCCGTTAAGCCTTTTGTACTTGCAGGTTGGGTTATTGTCTAATTTAATTTTTAATATATTTGCATGCACCTTGTTCTCCTGATTTTGATAATAAATTGTTCCTTTCATTACAAAAAAATAACTCAAATATTCCACCCAACAGGAGCCAATCAGAATTCTCTGATTAAAAAGTTCTACTGTCGATTTTTTTTCTTCACCAATCAATATAACACAAAAGTAATTTGTGTTTCACTCAGTTGGAAAACATAGCAGCTGTTGGTCTGTATTGAACCTCATATTGAAAAAGTGGGGAAATATATTTACAATGATTTGTTAACATTGCGACTTTTATACAATCCCACTATCACTTTTCTGATAAGTTTTCTACTGTTTTCATAGTGGCATGGATCACTTTACTAGCTGAGAGGAGAGACTTTCAAATAGTTCTTAATTTTGCTGAGTTGTTATACACATGGCTAGAGCAGAATTAGGCGAAATTTAGAACACCTAATATATTAAAACGTCGGGAAAAATTTCCTGAATTCAATATTGAATTCACCAACATGTTCATGATTCAGCAAATCTAAAGGCTTATGTAAAACATTTATTTTTTAATTATAACCAAACTGACATCACAGTATCTATGTATAAAATAGTGTTTGTTCCTTGTAAATACATTTGACTAATACAGAAAGAACAACTTTTAACAAAGTTTTTTTTGTTATTAACCTTAAAAAGTACATTTTCAATATAAAAATAACATACGCAAATTGCATGGACAATGATGGCGCACGGTACACAGTCTCAATACGTAAATATTTCTTGTATGCAGCGCAGAACCATAAGTGATGTGATTATACTTAGAGAACAACACAATATCTCTCAGATAAATTCTTCATTCCTTCAGATTCTTATGCTTACAATGTCAAAACATACAAATGCATGTCAAAGGCAGAATCTTCCAAATATCAGTGACACACAATTGATGAGTTCATAGTTTGTTGTTGTATGCTTAACGACGTTTCTTTAAGGCTGGGGTGGTCTGGGAAATATCCACTGAATTGTAATTGCATCCAAGTTGTAAGAAATGTATGTAATGTAATAAAAGTAATTTATTTCCTTTTGAAGGTTGAGGCATCTGGGAGTACATATGGGGTAGTAAAAAAACAGTAATGCTCGATGAGTGTGTGGAGTCCCTCATATTAATGTGCTTTTATGGTTTGACTTGTAAGATTGCTGTCTAACTTCAGTGTTGGTTTTCAGGGTAAAATACACTTAATTCAATAACTAACATCCAGAATACAAACAGCAAATTTGAAATTTTAAACTCATACAGTCGAGAAAAACAGGCCACCAACACAAAACTATTCAAACGACACCTCTAATCACTCTCATGTTTATGAATACTTCTAAAATTACAGCTTAGTCACAGAATCGTTAACACAAAGTCAATCTGAATAATGACAAACACGGGCTATTTAAAACAGTAAAAATGTTTTAATGTCTTAATGTCTGTTTTTGAATTGGTTACTACTTTATATGTCAGTGTGACCTTCATTATTTCTTTGGCTTCATTGCTTTTGTTTTAAAATTCTTCCTCTTGAATATCAATAGATAATATGTGCTTTATTTAATATGTTTATATTGAATATGCTTCTGCAGACTTCATAAGCATTCAAAATAGTGAACTGTAGTGCCAGGTATTTAAATAATAAATCTCCAGGTTGCCTTTCGTTCTGAATGACTCTTGATGACTTTTCTTAACATCACATGCAGTCTCAGTATGTGTATTGTTCTTTAAGAGTAAAATTATTTGATAGCGCGAGTAATAATTCTTTGAACTTATTTATAATAATTTTCGAAATATAATCCTTTTTATTATCAGTTCTGGACCAGATTTTGTATACTCTGCTAATTTTGTTTGATATAGAAAACATACACGGACTGTGTGTCAACGGTATAAACAAATGTTTTATATCAATCAGGTGATTATAAGCTCAGTTTGTTTGTTTACTGAGGTGGAGGGTGAGCTTGGGGAAGGCAGGATGCCTTATTAAAAGTCTGAGCAGGTGATACAGACATTATATATCAGTAAGAAATCTCTGGGCACTTCCTATGCCAATGTAATCAAAAGTGTAAGAATAGGAGAAAAAAGAAACAGGACAGGTTATGTGGGAATAGAATGTACCATTCCAAGAAAAAAGAAAAAAGAAAAAATAAACAGTCTAACATGACCACTTAGCAATGACCTCAGAATTATACATACACCAAAACATGAAAAACAACAGCCACTCAAATCTGAATTTCATACAGATAAAAACTAAATTACTGTGGACACATAGACAAGGTAAAAAGGGAATGGAATGAACTGGATTATACAGTACACCTAAAATGTAAAGTGGGCTTAAGTGAATTTAAATAAAGTAAATTCAAGGATGCTGAATTCAACTAATAAATTATAATTGAGCAAATTTAATTGTAATGAAATATATTCTAGTTAACTGAATTGTACTGAATCAGAATGTGCTGAATTGGATCGAAATTCTCCACAGTCAATGAAACTTGCTGGACACCATAAGAACAGGTACAAATTCATGCAATTCCTGATGAAGCTGACAAACGAACAAATTATTTTGAAAATATAAAAACGCACAAACATGGTTAAAATGCACTAGGCTGATACATACACTAAATAGACTGTGACCAGCATATGGGCTGGACTGGAAATTCGGTTCAGGAGTTTGGGGTCCCCTTCACCCCATAGTAATTTTGCTGGGGTGGACGGGGGTCCCACAATAAATAAATTTTACTGATCCACCAGAAAAATCCCGGTATGCCAGATGACCAGTCCAGCCCTGACAATATCTCAAATTTCTATAATTTACTTGACAAGTGACTAGATTTTGATGGCTCTCCTAGTAAGACAGGATGTTATTATGTTTATGTCTGCACATTTTGTGTTTACTTAATGTCCCATCCATCCATCCATTTTCCAAACCACTTATCCTACTGGGTTGCGGGGAGTCCGGAGCCTATCCCAGAAGCAACGGGCACGAGGCAGGGAACAACCCTGGATGGGGGGCCAGCCCATCACAGGGCACACTCACACACCAAACAAGCAACAGCTAATGTGTCGGGATTTTGAAATAAACTTTGTGGAGTTATCTGGCTACCTGTCACCCTCGAGCCTGCAAATCCGCTATAGACAGATGGGGCCAGGAGGACAAAAGCCTGTGTTTCGGATATCCTATGTTGTTACAGTGAATAATTGCTTCGGTTTAATGTTACAGTTGAAGGTTTTTTTTCATAATACCAGGATTAACTCATGAAATTGTTCTCAAAGGCACACAGACGTAATTCGAAGGCATGCGCACGCGTACGCACGCGATAGGTGGATGGAACAGGTGCCTTGATTAGGACTTCCAGGGTTCACAAAACAAGTATAGCAGAACAAGCACCAAAGCAAGATGTTCAGCTTTGACAGGGAGACCAACAGACATTGGAAACTCAATAAAATGGGAAAGTAGTCTGATCTTGTTCATTATTTTTCTACCTGATGGAAAAAAAGATAGAGGAGAATGCTTTGTGTCATTAGTGATTCGTAAGTCATTTCAGGTGAGGGGTGGTGGTTATCCCCTGACTCCGCCCCATCCCTGGAAAACCCTGGAAAGTCCTTTCTGAGGTTATACAGAAGTCATACAGCCAGGTGTAAGAATGGGAGAGGAACATTTATAGAGAATATCGGGGGCCTGTTGACAGCAGATTGCCTTTTATGTGTACATCTGCCTTTTCTATCACCTTATAACCTGAGGCTGATTTTCGCTGTGATTTCCATTTTGGTCCCACCTGACCTATGGCTATATCAGCCTTATCACAGTGGGTAAGGAAACAAATTCGTTATCAAACCACCCCAGGTCAAACAATCCATCCATCCATGCATTTTCCATCCTTGTATGCAATACTGGTTTGGGTGTTGTACTACTTCCCCTGAGCCTGAACTGCCCCCCCCTCCCCCATTGCCCTCCATCCTCCTCATATGTTAAATTCAGTACGATTTCCAGTGTACAGATAGCACGCCAAACATCCCTGGTATTAATTACAAACTGATTACAGGCAGCTTTGCAGAGTGTTGTATCATTTAATTGAAAATAAAAAAGAACATTGAATTTCTCTAACTTTAAATTACCCGTATCATTTCCCAGCGATGCATACAAATACCCTGCTCCGACATACGCCCACACACACACATGCAGTCACCACCCCCCACAATTATAAAGAATGTTCTAGTCAATATGTATTATCTCATATATAATAGATTTATGATCTGGTGTATAGATGTAAGAGTTCTCTCGGCGGAGGTGATGTGTCACGCACTGCGCTGGTGTCTGCCCCAGACGTCAGACTGGGCCCCAGTGCAAGCGCACAGGGCCGAGGTTAATATGCAGCGCCTCTGCACTCATGCGCAGCAACAGGCGGAGTGCCACGCTCCCCGGAAGCTCAGGGAATAGTGTGGGGGGGGGGAGTTGGAAAGCCACTATCCCCTTACTGGGTACGATTTTGTTTTTGGAAGAAGAGGGAGCGGATCTCTGGCCCCGAGTAGCAAGCCAGACCGCATGATAACCTCTCACCATGTCGATAACAGGCACATCCCACCATTAACCCCCCCAGTCACGATGCTCTGGGCAGGTGACTGAGCTGAAATATTTCCTACCAATGTCAGAAGGAGGGAGGGGCTTAATCTAAAACCAAGATGCGTTTCAGCCCGATTTTGTGCAGATTTGAGAAGACCTGCACCTTCCTCAGCCAGACCACAATGCAGATTGTTAGAGCCTGAAGCGTAGTTGCTCTATTCCGCTGGTTCGGCAAAAGCGAGAGTGGAGACTTTCGCTCTGGAAAGACCTTGTTATCTCAGCCCTGACCACTAGCGCCTCCTTGTCACATAAGATCGCCACCTTCGCTCTGGCTGTGGCCTCACCACGCGCTCATGAAACTGTCCTGCGAAACAGAACAACACCCGTTAATTTTGTCTTTATCTTAGACTTTTGTTAGTGCAGCAGACACGGCCAGATGCACCACTCAGAAGGAGGAGTTACAATTGTTTCAACTGTGAGGCCATGTTCAGGCCCGTCGTGTTACGATGGTGCATGGACCTTTCCATATGGTAGCCAAGACCTCCAAATGCCAGCTCAGGGCTTTCTAGGCACAAAGAGACAGAGAGAGAGGGAGAGCGAGAGAGAGAGAGAGAGAGAGAGAGAGAGCGACAAACTTCTAAAATTCCACTGATTGGTGATCTCACCTCACTGGAACCGTAAACACAATAAAACACGCTCCTCTTAAAATGTAGCCTCTTTCAGCCCAGCCAGGGAAAAAAAAAAATGTCTTTTCACTTTGATGCCCCCCTCCAGCTTTACTTGCGAAATGTGGAAAATGTTCATGCCCCCCCCCCCATTCCAATAATTCAGCATTTAGATTCCCAGTGATAATAGACGTGATTTATGGTCTCTGTCTAGACAGTACCTTTACTTTCCCCAGGTAGATACGCAGGTTTGCATAAGGGTTCAGTACGGTAATTAATGGACTGTCATCTTTATTTTGATTCTGGGATGGCTATTGTGTCATATCTTGGCCGTTTCTCGAGACAGACTGCAGGAATCCGTGGCGGGGGGCAGGGTGGAAGGGGGGGGGGGTTATGAGACGATCAACAAGGTTGATCAGAAATGTTTGAGGAAGAACTTGAAGCATGGACGGTTCTGGCAATGTCCCACTGAGGCACGTGGGGCACCAGCGAGACAGGGGGCAGCGTTGCGTGGGAGCTTCTGGCCCCCTAAACCAGCCTATCCCGTGCCTGACACTGACAGGTGCATCTGCGATCTCCCACAGGAGGCAGTGGGCAGGACCACACCTACTATCTCTGCTAACACAAGCTAATCATATCTCTGTTTCTGTTCCGCTTTGTGTAATTCCGATTCATGATAAGGCAAAGAGGGGGGGGGGGGGGGGGGGGGGGGGGGGGGGGGGGGGGGGGGGGCGGGGGGGGGGGGGCGGGGCGGGGGGGGGGGGGGGGGGGGGGGGGGGGGGGGGGGGGGGGGGGGGGGGGGGGGGGGG
>JABFEA020000038.1:15563123-15576123 GCA_019775915.2 Cyphomyrus plagiostoma
ATTTTGGCTTAACATTATGTTTAATGTTTATACTTTTTCCATTTCATTACAAAACTGAAGGCATTTGATTCAGGCTCACCTATACCACAGTCAACCACTAGGAGTGATAGATATTTTGATCATCACAATTTTGGAATCCAGTCACGGGCCGGATTGAATGGCTCAGCGGGCTGCCAGTTGATGATCAGTGCTTTACACTGTTCCTGGGCTAGCGATGCTTATTACAATGCTTTATACTGTTCCTGGGCTAGTGATGCTCAGTACAATGCTTTATACTGTTCCTGGGCTAGTGATGCTCAGTACAATGCTTTATACTCATCAGATAAGAATAGATTTTCCACTGATATCCAACCCAACTTTATTTTTGTGTTCTTCAAATAAATTATTAGTTATTATAAATTTGTAATTTATCCACCAGAATGCTAAAGACATATGATTACATATCTATTCCTAACAGCAGTTACTTTTGGAAATTTAAGAGGCATTCTATCTGCATCTTCCTGCAACAGTTACTATGCAGTTTTTCAGTCTGTATCATGGCCATTAAGCATCACTGGTCAGAGTAATGAATGACTGACTACCCTCCTTGGGATTGTGGCAATATATCAGTTGTAGTACTTCTGGATTCAAGTGATATCATATCGTGACCATGTTCTGTGGGGCAGACTGAAAAAATCTTGTTGATTTCAGTGGACTTGTGTTCAGTGGACTTGTGTGGACTTAGGTCTTTTCTCTAGCACAGTTTCCAATTTCTTTCATAAATATAGTGCGGAAAGTAGTAAGTACTTTATACAAGATAAATGCACTGTATATAAGAATCTTTATTTCATCTATATAGCTAAAGTTATAAAAATGTTGTTCCATGCTTTCATTTAGAGGTGCAGAAAACGCAGTGATTGATGCAGCAATGCGGTCTATCCATTTCGGTCGTATACTCCTGTAAAGCACAGATAACTGGCCGAACAAATGCTTCCCCAACAATTTCAGGGCAAACCTGTAAGAGTTCTTATGAGCTAAAATAGAAAATAGCCATATGTTCACCTCCTTGCATGCTGTGGTTGTCAATTATATGCTACTACCATCTTTAATACCTTATATGGATTTATACTAAGGTATCTTAGAGATCTATTCCTACTTTTCCTAGGAATCTGCAGCTCAATGCTGATTACATTTGATCAGAATCTTGTCAACTCGCATAGGGACCTACGTGTCATTTAGCAACACACCAGCCACGAGTACAGCATATGCAATATGCCTAGACAGGACAATAAATATAGAGAGACACATTTATATGCTGAAATACACAATATACAAAGTATGAGACCAGAAATGTACAGTGTGAACAGAGGCTGTTTTACGTAAAAATACACTCATGTTTAGTATGTAAAAATACTCTTCATTTACACACTCTTTATGTAAATAGTCTCCTTAGATTTCACTAATAGTTAATTGTTTATAATCTAAATTTAGAAACTTAAAGGTGTCAGCTGCAGAACACCTTGCATGATTTGATTAACATTGAAAAACATTAAGAGACCACTTAAGAGACTATATATATTTTTTAAACTAATTTACATTTCTAAATCCTGGTTTAATCCTGGTTCTGCTGGCAGAAGGCTATGCTGAGCAGCAGGTTGCTTCCAGGTTCAACATTTCTAAGGCAGCAGTGCACATGATCAAAGTATCAAAGTGAAGTAAGAGACATTGGGAACGACCAGAAACCAGCCAGGTAAAGGGCGGAAGCGACTTTCTAATTCCAGAGATGACCGTCAACTTATCCAACAGTTTCTCATGAATCATAGAATGACATCCAGTGACCTTCAAACAGAACAGGAAACATTAAGTGTAGTTGTGAGGTGCCCTGCTAGGGCAGTTTGTATCAGGCTTCTAGAAGCAGGACTGAAGCCCCACAAAGCAAGGAAGAAGCCCTTCATCAATGAGAATCAGGGAAGAACCAGGCTGGAGTTTGAAAAAAAATATAATTCACAGACATAATTCAGCCATAAATTTAGAAATGAGTGAAACAAAAAATTGTGCTGTGGTCTCTCCATTTTTTCCGTGGCTGTATGTATCATAAGGGAGGCCGTGAATGCGATCTTACCGATCTTTTGGCCTTACTGCAGCTTGGTTTGCGTGTGCTATAGGAGTAATAATTCAAGGCGGCATACTCCATCAGAGCCGCAAAGACGAACAAAAAGCAGACGCTGACGAAGAGGTCCATAGCAGTGACGTAGGAGACGCGAGGCAGAGACGTGCGCGCCACCGTGCTCAGCGTGGTCATGGTCAACACTGTCGTTATGCCTGAAAGAAAGTGTACAGAAGACATGCAGCCATACATTTCTGTCATGAGTGTTATTCCAATTAAGCCGAAATGGGAATTCTTCACATTTTATAGTCATACAGTATATTTTCATCCAATGTTTTCATTGCTGTCAGAAAATGCAAGTTCCATCCCTGATTATTATTTTGATACCTCCATTATAATATTATTAACAATATAAAGAATATTGGATGTATATCATATTTTTAGTCTCCCTCTGATTTGAAATCGATACTTATTATCCTACACAACACCTTTAATATTGATTGTGTCCATCGCTAAGATCCATTCTTTTCTAAAATTAGCGCTGTTCCTAAGGAGCTATTAACATACCATTTGGACACACAAAGCCTCCAGCATTTCCTGTGTCTCCCTGGGCCTCTACCCCCTTAGCAGCTATGCGGTATCTAGGTAGTGTCCATGTAAATTTCTCGAACCATGTCCTCTCAGACTGAAGGAGCAACTTTATTTTGAGCTACCTCCAGATCCCTCACCTCCTCACCCTGTCATGGAGAGTAATGCTTCTCATGCCTCACTGAGATGCTTCTCATCTCATCTCATCTCATCTCACACTATTTAAACAACTTATAAAGAAAATCTAATTTTACAGACTTGGTCTGATTTCTTTTTAACTGAGTAACAGAATTAATATAACACAGTGTCATATATAAAGAAGAATTAAAATACATGTAACATCAGAATGAGCACATTCCATTTGGGTTTGTATTTAAAACTGATTGCATCTCTAAAATCTCCAGATCATGTTTTAGTTTTTATATTTTGCATGGTGTATGTCAAGTATTTAAGTGTCTCTTTGATATGACATTTCCCTGAAGAAAAAAGAAAATCCGTTGACTTTCACAAAGCTACTTTTTCACTTTTCTGTTATCTTCCAGCAGAGTTTGACCTCAGTGCCACACGACTGAATCATTTTATCACATCAGACAATCTGAATGGGCTGTTTGCTTGCTCTTCACAAACACCGGCGCCTTGATAAAGACGTTCAGTTTTATCTCATCTCTGGTTCATTAATCAAATCAGTACAAGCAGGAATGTGTCCACAAGAACTTTCCACGATGCATTTACTTTGAGACTCACCCAGGGCTGTTCTGGCTGGTGTAGCATCTTTTTTAATCCAGAAGGAAACCCATGACAGGACCACAGTAAGAATGCATGGGATGTAGGTCTGGATGGTAAAGTAGCCCATTCTTCTGCTTAAATCGAAGTAGACCGTCATCACCACGTAGTCGCCTGGAGACGGGAAAATATACACATATATATTAAGTGCTGCACTTTGCAGGAAAATCACAACAGAAAATAGTTTCCATTTAATGATGTGTTTGATACAGCTTTCAGATTACGTTTATTGTGTGTTTAACTTGCCTTTTATAATGGCGTATCAGGCTGGGCTATAGTCCCTATAGGTGAGACTGACTGGAGTAGTTGTTAGCAGATAACAGGGTAAAACTGGGAATACAGCAAGAAGTCCGTATTAAGTGAACAAATCAGTTTTTATTATACTGTGTGTTAAGATATTATATATTTCATTTCAATATAATTTTTATGAGCTAAATAAATCACTTGCTCTCTGTTGCATTACAGTCACATGACCTTTCTCCTTATGACACTGTTTGTTTTATTGCAAACGCTTTGAAAGTTCGCAATTAGTGAGTGTTGTCTTGATTTTTTGCTTCCATTCAATATACAATATTTACAATAATTTTTCTAAAATAACTACCAGTACAGACTTTAAATGCATGAATATTACCAGCACCACTCCAAATTACTTAGAATTTGTTGGAAGATTGCAATTATGCATAAAGAAAACACCCTGCGCCACATCTTTCCTTTAACGATATATTTTACGAAATACCACAGTAAACAAACTAGTTTTAAAAAAAAACTCTTATAAATAGAAACATTGAGCAGACTCCCCAAGGGGCATCGGTTAAATTATAATTCCACTTAGATGTGATACAAACAGCAACTTCTGCATTCACGAAAACAAACAAAAATACCCGAAGTGATAATGTTCACATAAGTCGGCAGAAGCCTGCATTCTCTAACACTGAGTGCGGTCATCTAACGTAATTAATTCCGCCATCCTCTCTGTAATTCCTTGCAAATGAAATCTCAAATTTTCTTGTCTTTTGAAAGTATCATCTCCTGTTTTCTATTTCAGTGTATTCACTTGCTTGACCTGCATGAACACAGTGCTGATGCCACCTACGTGAACACAGTGCTGATGCCACCTTGCCATGGCATTGCAGACACTGCTGGAGCTCATCGTTCTGTTTTCATCTTGCACTTTAAAATATTTCCACACTGCAGACAATAATACCCTGGCAAACGTCAATCTCACTGCATACTGATTAGTCTCATCCATTTACCCGTTTTCACTTGTGCCATAATACCAGCCTGCTTACTTACACCCTTATAACTTTAACCAAATTCTGGTTGTCTCCATTTCTGATTATATTCCATATTAATCTCTGCTTTATTTATATTTCTTATGATTCTGGATTTTCACCGATTCTCTTTCAGTGCCTAACCAACCTTCACTCTCTTTCCGGGCTGATTATTGGTTTGGTTTGTGTAACATCCGCTATTGGGATCTTAGCTTACGAGTTTCATGCCTTCATGATACAGATATTTAGCATGACGTGTTATCTGAGCTAACTTATTTCATCTTGTCTGAATGATTCGTGTTAAGTCTCACTGTCACAACTTGTAATCATTAATATTTAGGGCTGCATCACACCTACACAACGACATATGAAGGCCCTGCGATAATTAAACTAAATCTAAAGTGGATCTTAATTTGACTTGTAGCCAAAATTGTGCTTAATCAACTTAGATAAGGATCTGGCAGAGTGAACTGGGACAACCTTACTTTAAATGGTGCATTAATACACGCTAAGGTATTTCACAGTACAATAACAAAGAAAACATCCACCACACATATCAATATGTTTGCAGTGGCGACCTGTGTCTGTTTAATGCCAGTATAGCTAAATTAATGCAAAGGAAACTTCAGGTATCTACTTAAGTATTTCACAATAAACAAACAAACAAATAAGAAAACATTATTTATGCATACCGTTCAAAGAACCTATTGGATGTGTCAATTCAAAGTGCGTAAGGTTCATTTTGGGTATAATTTGTACAAAAATATTTTATTTGTAGAATTACAACATGTTATGTCCAGCTCCGTCCGATCCTCGTGTGTGCCACGTCCACCTCGTCACCCTGTGTTTCTACCCGATTGTTCTCACCTGTCTTGTGTTACTGCCTGCCTGTCTATGGTATTTAGTCTGCGTCTGTGTAAGCTCCGGCAGACATGGTATTGACGTTACATGTCGTTTGGTCCCTGTCAGTCCTGTGTTTCCCAGGATAAACCCCGTTTGCCCTCCATAACAGCTCTGCTTGCCTGCTTCCTGGCTCGCCTCCCGACCGTGCGACGACGAACATAACACAACATATATGAATGATACATAAGAAGATGTCGCTATTCAGCAGGACAGATATTTATGCCCACATGGAAAACAGGAAAGAATAGAGGGTGATGATCCTCATCATGGCAGCAGTGGGAGGGGCATGGCTACCCTGGCAGATTCAAGTGCCCAGCACTATATTGGGACCCCAGATCTTTTTTTTTACTTAAATCACTTAGATTATTAAGATGCAGTGAACTATACATTTTAGGTATTCACAGAATAAAGTATATGCAATATCTTATAATATCACACCCCAGGAAAGAACATATTCCATTATTTTTAAAAAGAATGCACTTGCACTCAGTAGGTTTCAATGCTGACACAAGGATGGTAACAGACATTATATGCATCACTTGGATGGGAATTTTAGAGCTTTAGACTGATCTGAGACTCTTTGTGCTTAAGGCACAAGTAAATCTATTCAAATTAAAAGTAAATGTAGGTGAAGACTGAACTGAACAAAGAGCTGAGCAACTATACCAGTCACACCAGTACACCTCTACCCTGCTATTACATTAAATAGATTTTATATATTTTGACCAATTATGTACATTCGGGTAGCACATGTAATGGTCTGGTAATTATTGTGCTATTCACAAAGAACAGGCTTGTTAAATATGAACTTTATGCAATGTTTAAAAGTAATTAAGAGTAGACACATCAATCTTTCATTAACAGGAGATTCAGGAACTCCTGTGCAAATCTAATTACTTGTTTTTCTCCTTTGCATTTTATTTTGGCAGCACCATGCATCCCTGAATGGCAGTGCATGCTGATTGGTCAGAGGGAGATCCTCCGCTTTCCTGATCCCACTGCCTCCCCATGGGAGCACAGAGCTGTACAATCTCTACTTTTCCATTTTACGGCAGGAGCTACGTGAGAAAGTCTTGCTTTCCTATGGACACACGTAAGCACTGCTCAGACTCCAGTGTGGACATGCCCTTGATATCCGATGGAAAAGTCAGAGCAGGACTCAT
This sequence comes from Cyphomyrus plagiostoma, assembly GCA_019775915.2. Taxonomy (NCBI): domain Eukaryota; kingdom Metazoa; phylum Chordata; class Actinopteri; order Osteoglossiformes; family Mormyridae; genus Cyphomyrus; species Cyphomyrus plagiostoma. Next base: position 15,569,918 of record JABFEA020000038.1, read on the forward strand.
GTTGTGAAGAGGGATGTCATAAATTATAAGGACACTACTATTCACAGGGAGGAGTACAAGAACCGAGACACGAACTTTACATTCAGCCAAGTAATCAAATTCTCCTTACCTGTGACTGTTCAACATGCAAATCTCATTCATTTGACTCGAGTTCAAGTCCTACCTCTGTTCAATGTCTGGGGAATTTCCTCATATAGCCTGTTTTCCTTCAGCTAGTCAACTTTCCTCAAAGGCATACAGTCAGGCTCCATTTTAGGGTCTTTAAAGTGCCCCTGAAGTATGATAATGTGAGAACCCTGTGGTGGCCTGGCATCCTGACCAGGGTGTAGCCCAGCCTCGTGCCCTATGCTGCCTGGGATAGACTCCAGGCCCCCTGTGGCTCCCATCAGGATTAAAGGTCAGAAGATGGATGGACCGACCCAGTTCAGGATAACTGATTGTAAATGTACTTTTGCTGAGGAAATTGGATGCATGGATTTTATGCTACCAGACAATTTTAGTTTTCTTACAACAGATAAAATTGCATAAATACATCACCATTAAACAGGGACACGGTGTTCTGGTAACACTTTAACTGACGGGGCACAAACAATGTAGTAGTACACTTACTTAATGTATTAGTTCACTAAGTAGTTACATACTGATCCCATGTTCATTACTCAATCATGATGTATTTCATGTAGTTACTATATTTGTTCATGATTTGTACTTACATAGTGACTAAGTTACTCGTGCCCCCTCAAGAGAAGTGTTACACATGTTTTCATAAAAAAAAAATATTATGATAATTCTACTAGCCTCTCCTCACCTGCAGGTGTTTTCATTATGTCTGTGGTGTTTCGTAAGCCCATAAAATCAAACTGGTAAAGTCTCCATGACTTTCGATCTGCAGCTTCCACAGAATTCTTCCTCCACTTGTACACCATCTCATCTTGAGGGTATCCATCTGTAGTCACAAACAGTGTGTGATGTTAGACTGCGACATACATTCATCTGACAAAGGACCGGCCTCCTAGGCCCCAGGGATTAAACAGCATCACTTTTCTTTTGCTTGTAGACAGATAATAAAAAGCTAATTTGAAACTGAGAGGGGGAAAAAAATCAAGGAAGCAAGTGTTGTGTTTAATCCATCTTCATGTTGTGGTTGACCTCCAGGGGTATTTTTGTCTCAGTATTGCAATATCTCAATCCATGTTCTTACAATAGGATTTCATTAATCTTCATCATAAATAATCACCTTGCATCCACAACATAGTATCTGACTTTTCAAAATACAGTGGTACCTCGGTTCTCGAACTTAATCCGTTCCGGACTCCGGATCGAATCCTAAAAAGTTTGAGTACTGATTGAATTTTTCCCATAAAAAATAATGGAAAACGAATTAATTGGTTCCCGGCTCCCCCAAGATCACACCTAGATATGTTTTATTTATTTATTTAGCATTTAAATACAAAATGAACAGAATACAACAAGAGCATTTTTTTTCTTAATGGTTTCCAAAATGATAAAGATCTTATCCCAACATTACCCCTGTCTTGCCCCAATCATCCGCTCCTTCCATGTGCCACGCCCCCTCGTTAACCTCGTGTGGGATCCCCATATGATCAGCTGTTTCTGGTTGTTGTCATTAGTCCTCTGTATTAAGTCTACGTTTCAGTTTGTTTCCCTTGTCCGGTCATTGGGTGCGTTCGATTTGCTTACAGCGCAGACTTAAAGCAAAGCATTCTGATCCTGATGCAATGCATTATGGTTAGTACTAGTAAAGTAGGGATAACAGAGAGTCTTATCAGGTAGTATGGAGGAAACTGTTGCCTCACTCCTCCAGGGAAGAGGACTTAAAGTCTGCCGGTACATTTCTTGTATGTAGTTAAGCATTTCACAATAAAGTTATGGATGGATGGATGGATGCATACACACATGTATGAATGCTGAATTTAGTTTATACTGTGTGTGTATAAGCACTTCAGTGGAGTAACGTCCTGCTCAGGATGTGTCCCAGCCTTCGCTCCTATGCTGTCTGTTATCCTATCAAAGGTAAGCCATCAGGGATTTGAAGAGATGGCTTGTTCTGTTGCTATGAGTGTCCACTGACCCATTTTATATTTAGTTAACGGGAACATCAACATAATTAACTTTTAAAAATAAGGTGAAACATTCCTGTTGACCAGAAAAGTCTCCACCTTCAAGAAATGCCGCAAGATCCTTCTACTTCAGGAATTCCTCCACTATACCAATGCCTCTCTATGCTCTTGGAATGTTCTTACGTTGCATTTCTCGTTATTTAATTGTCTCATTAGGTTTGTACTTTGTTGGAAGATGTTATGTAGCTCCTCTTCCTATACAAATTACACTTGTATCTGGGCATTCATTGAAAACTCAGCCTAACTGCACTTACGTCTAGTCAACTCCTTGACTGGCATATGTTGGTAATGTGCTAGTATGGCTGACTTTCAAAAAATGCTAAATAACATGCATGTCAATGCAAAAGTAAAAGGTTTTGATTGGCTTTTCTTTACCTCCGAGGTTTTAAATTTTCAGCACATCATATAAAGATTCTGCACAAGATCAATTTTACTAAAAATAACTCACTTGTTTATTAAACCACATGTTCGTATGACTTTGTTTTTTAAAACTAAAGCCCAATAATTCAATTAAGACCCACTGTTCTATGATGAACATTAATAAATAGCTTTGCAAAACAAACATGTGTGTCCAAAGACATTTAGGAGGTAAATATATAACTAGGCCTGTGTGTCGACCTTTATGGTGAACTCAACAGAATGTCCACATTCATAATTAACCCTTAAGAGCTGCCCAGCCGCCGCCTAAGCTGTATATCCTATTATATTTTGTGAGATTTTATCACACCGTTCATTCTTCCTTCACATACCCCTTCCGTACTTGACAGCAAATTTAGATTGTGGCAAAAGGAATTGAAGAAGAGATGATAATGGTTCTTTCATTTTTAGAAAGCTTTCACTTTTATTGGGGCAACCCCATGCTGTAAATAGAATTAAGCGAAATACTGGCCCTTCTGTCTGTCAATAAATAATTTACTAAATTGGCTGAAAGGGCACTTCAGCTGCAAGACTGTTTGCCCGATACCAGTGATGTTGTTTATTAAACCACATGAACCAAATGATCCTCTTTGCTCTGTCTCAAACACTCACTTTCTAAGTTGCTCCTTAATACATTCCTGCTTTGTTACCTAAAAAGAGGCAAATTATATGTATGCAGAAAGAAAAACCACCTTGAGAAGGATGTGACTGCCAGTTGATTTATTACAGTAATAAGACCGGCGAATGCTGTACTAACCAAACCATTATGAATTATGAAAAGCATTGCAGTTTAAGTCTCAAGAGTGTTTCTTTATATATTTGGTGATGATGCAGATCCACGGATTATGAGAGCCTACTGTTTCATAAGGAAAATAATTCCCCATTATCTGATTTATTTGCACCTCTGTATTTTCCCCACGTTTCTCCTAAATAACAATATGTGACGGGATTAATAAAACTAAACACTACCTCTTTTTTTGGGGCATAGTTGCTGTGACCAGTGTACTGACACCCGCTTCTACTGCAAGACAGTAAACACTCGATGTTAATGACCTTTTTATGTGTATCTTGGTGTGCATTGGGTTGTGGGTGGATATAGTGGCAATTAAAACTTCAAAGATGTCTAGTTATCTAGTTTCTTTACCAATTATCCAGTGTAGGGCCTAAGTTTGCCTCGAGCTTAGCCATGAACTACAGAGCACAAGAGAGACACTCTGGATGGGATCCCAGTTCATCACAGGACACACACACAGAAACTTACTTACAGACACTAATATTCACAAACGGGACATTTTCTGAATTATGAGCGGAAACCAAAATACCCAGAAGAAGTCCGTATGACCAAAGGGAGAATATATACACAGCTGGCGTCCATAGCCCAGGGGACCTCGTTAGTGCAGCTGAATTTGGAATCATTTAGACATACTCATCACACAGTAATAGAGTAGTTTAGTAATACAATGTAAAAAATGACACAGAAAAGCAAATACCTACTAACATATCACAATTGTTCCCCAAAAGTCTGATACAGGCTCAGGAGAGATATAACGGAAATCATAGTATCAGTCACAGATCTATTAAGATTCCCTCTAAGCTCTTCATAAGATATACATCTAGATGGCATTTCTTAACTGTTTCACTGTTTAATATACTGTATTTGTCTTTGTCAAGTCTTTTGTATTGAACTGCTACCCAGCAGGCCACAGTAATGAATCACTGATCATTTTGTCATTTCTTTTAAAATGCATGCTCCATTCACGACTTCTAGCCACGTATAAAGTATAAGGTTCAATGTGTGAAAGGCTAATGTAAAATGGAAGTTATACGCTAAGAAACTTGAGCCTTGACATTTTCGGTATTTGAGTAACGGCATTTGAGACTTGATAATAAATGAAGTCATCATCTCACACATATTTATACAATGTTTCAATCAGCATTGAATTTGCAGCGACACCAACGGTTTATATGTATAGCGATCGTAATCGAAGAATGGAAACCAGATTGAATTCTCTGCTTACAGGTGTCATTTTGTGACTCTGCCCTTAGGATGCAATAATAAATGCAAATATCTGGCCACAATGCAAAAGCTGATTGTGTGATTTTGATTATGTAAACAGGTCAGGATTAGGTACCTTTTCAGTGACATTTGCAAATGAGTGCATAAATGAATGCAAACGCTAATGCTTTAGACAGAAGTAATTGCTTTGTAGTGGAAATGCCTCTCATACCGTCTAGCTCATTCCTGCCCTTCACTGTCACGTCTTACTAATTTGCTGTGTTACGCTGAAATACCTCAATGTTGGGTTAAGGTTCCTCATATGCCACGTTCAGGTAATACCTCTATTCAGAATAAATATAAATATGTATCATGTAGTGAAAAGTAAATAAGCAGACGACTGAGCTCATTCAGTGGTCAAATAGCAGCCCCGTGCCATGCAGCGCCCGCTCGCCCATTGCTTATCTGTCACTCCATTAGCTACTGAAGGGCATCGGTCTTTGACACGGTATGACAATGTTTACAGTGCAGATTCTGAGCCGCCAGCCTTAAAACCCAGGAGCCGGCCGTAATGCAGCTCTGCAGCGTTCCAGAAAAGCACAAAAGACACCTCAGCGCATAATGAATGTGCTTCTCTTTATGCCCCACTGCCTTCATTAATTTTCCAGGAGACCTAAAGGTGTGGAAATCGGGCAGTGGTGGGTGGATGTTGTAGAAAAGCAATTTTCTGTCAGTATGTTTCCCCTATACTAACTATAACGTGAACTGTAACCTTGATAAATGGTCATTCAGATCCAGACGATAATTATAGTCAATGGACACAGTGGACATCATTTAGAGTAGAACACAGGAGTGATGTGTGTCTAACAGCTGAAGTTTCTGACTACAGAACACCCTCCAAAGCTGTACTAAGAACTTGATTCTTTCCTTGAATTCCATCTTCTCTGGAATCGAATGTCTCGCAAATGCCACTGAAAGAAAGTAGGGCTTTTTGCAGCTGGATAACATCGACTGATCATGCAGATGTTGACTGATGTTCATCTGACTCTTAATAACTACTGTTTCCTTTTAGTTGTTAGCTGTCAGAGTGTACCCCAGCCTTGTACCTATTTCTGCAACTCTCGCTGTATTCCTGACCACCTTAAGTGGTTTGGAAGATGGATAAATGGAATTCCCAGCTTGATTTATGCTCTAAAATTGCTGAATATCAGATTAATCAGACGGGTGGCTGTTTTATGATGAACTTGAAAAGTTTTTTTGTTAGTAAATGTCCTCTTCTTTACTAGTGAGTTATTTGTGCATACTCCTCACAATTAACATAAGAATCCTATATAGTGTAAAACAGACTATTCACTGAAATATTTCAATTGTCAATATTATTCAATTGTCATATTTTCTGTTTCACTAATTTAAATTTGACTTTTACAAATTACAGGTTAACATGAAAAAAATCATATTCTGAGAAAGTTGAACAGTGTCCCTTACAACCTCTCTTGTCCATAATTCACTATCAGGGAAATAATATTTTCTTATCCTCCCCCAGAATCATAAACCATAGTAGCAGGACACATTTTGTTTAAGAACATAAGAACATAAGAACATAAGAACTATACAAACGAGAGGAGGCCATTCGGCCCATCAAGCTCGCTTGG
>JABFEA020000038.1:15576223-15586344 GCA_019775915.2 Cyphomyrus plagiostoma
TATCACTTTCTCTTTAATTATAGCCTCCATAACTTTACCAGTTATACAAGTTAGACTGATTGGCCTATAATTTGACACATTACTTCTATCCCCTTTTTTGAAAGGATGAGACCTGCTGAGGTCAAAACAAACCTACTAATGTCCCTTGTACTCCTGATAACTAAGGGCTACATGTGACAAACTCCTTTGCCATTTCCCCTCTAAGGTGTAAATTAAAACATTTCCAAGTCCTTTTTTTATTACTGCAATAAATCTCAAGGTTAATGTATTACTAATGAACTTGGAACATCTGCAAATACTTTTTTTTCTCTGAAAACAACCCTGTTCAGGTCCAAAAGTCCTTACAATATCAGATACTATGCAGGATATAAACAAATTCAATTTCTTTCCAATTACACATTTCATAAAAAAGGGCTTTTATGGTGATACTGTTTTCCCAAGTAGCCAACTGCCTTGAGAGATAACAGAAAGTCTTTTCAGAAAGCAATTCAGACCTGAGCATAAGAAGGGGATCCAAGACCAACACAAACATGATGTTCCCTGTTTCAGTTTTCCATCTGCCATCTGTGATACGTCTCTGAACTGGAGAGTTTGCCCTTTAATTGTTATAAATGTCCAAGTATAAAAAACCCTGTTTGCTCAAAGCTTCGTGGTCTTTGTTACCAGCAGTTCAGTGAACTGGACAGATGCTCTATAACTCGTCAGATGACAGCCAATCCAGTGCTAGCTTGGCAGCTGTTACCTAACTGCCGGGGGGAGTGTGGCTATGTGAGTCTGGACCCGTGATCAGAAGGTTATGAGTTCGAATCCCGTGGTCTGGAGAGTGATTTCACAATTCAGCCTTCAGCATGACTCTTAACTGTTCCAGATAATGACAGTCCCTGCCTTTTCAATGTAAATGTCACCACAAGTCTTGAAAGAAAGTGATTAGAAAAGTCTTCTGTCTGAGAATAGCTAAAGGAGCAGATCACAACACAGGATTTTTCCCAACAATATTTGGATTTCTAATTGGACTAATCCTCAGTTCGAACATCCCTATTACAAGTATTACAGCATTGGGTCATTCCCACTGTATTTATCCAGTCAGAGGCACCCAGTGGTATGTTATGAAAACATCCGTTTTAGCCTTACTGCTACAGATAAATTGACATGCATGGATTCTTTCCTCAGAGAAATAGGGCCTGGATATAAATTCTCATCTTACAAATATTTTATTTGCGACCAGACTAATGTACCATGTCAGTGTAAGGAATATCAAAATAGTTGAGAGTATGTTTTAAACAAAACATGAAAAAATCACCCTATGGGAGGAAGTCATTTCTGGGAAAGGTGACTCATTCATTCACCTGTAGCTCATTACCAATTATATGTAATATACAATATTTCCTGTATTCTGTATTTAAAAAAAACTGCATAGAGTACTACCACCCTCAAATGCAGACAGGTGCTGCAACTTGAGAAACATTTTACAAAACCAGATTTAAGTATGTGGCCTGACAGCATGCCAATTTTACACACCATAGTTGTAGTGTTATAGTACAGCTGGAGGATGGAAATCTCACATTGGAGGGGCACATTAGCATTTTGTTCAAGATTAAACAGATCGAGGGATTTATAGATACGGCTCAATCAGAGAACTCAGCCAATTCGTGGCTGGCGGGAGTCCCTGCTGCTCCAACTGTCTCCAGTTCAGCGCTGACACCAGCAACAAGCACATGTGATTTACGGGTCGTGGTCAGACAGGGACCCAAGAGCTCAAAGACTAACCCTCCGCCACACCAGCCCCTAATTCAGCTCAGAAATAGGTTATCTGCTCTCAGCAGTGCGTCTGTTGAAGCAGATAAGGAGCCTCACGTTTGGGGACTCGATAGGAGCACAAGAATTCCTAACGACGGCAAGGCTACAAATTGCCACCCTATGGTCATGCTGGTACTAATGATATAAAGTCCCAAAACCCAGAGGTATCAAAGAGGAACTTAATTGCTACGTGCACAAAAGTAAAATGAAAATGTCGTAATATAATTATTTCTGGTCCCTTACTAATCCTTTACAGAGGGGATGAACCTATATTAGACAACTCTCTCTAAATTGTTGGTTACTTGGAGAGTTGGTATGCATCTGAAAGCATAGCGTTTATTAATAATTGGGACCTTTTTTGGCAATGGTCGGTGCGGTCTCCATCCTAGCTGCACGGGATAATTTATGCTATCTGAAATCATCCAAAATTGCCTGTCCGATTATTATGGGAACCACTCATGCCTTGGCCTCGTGATCATAAATCGAAGGGTGCTAATCTTCCACCTTTAGTGCATTTCTGGCACCGAAGCTCTCTACATCATAACATGCCCTAAATCACACAAGTACTCCAAAGTAGAGTTGAGTGAATATAGGTAGATTTTAACAACTAGACATTCCTACAGGAAATTCATGTGCCGATAATTTAATTTCAATTCCACTGTTAAATTGGTTACAAAGTGAAGCAACCATTAAATGCTGATTATTGAATGTTAACTGGATGGTGCTCAACACTTGTTCAGGCCTGTGAATATTAACAGAAGCATGGCTTAGACCCACAGACACCAATTCTTTAGCTAGAGCTTCAATTTATTACCAAACCCTCGATCTTTTGGGTGTGGAGATACCCTTACAGGTATCTTTATGCATCCATAAAAATTTAATCAAAAATTGTAACAGACTTTATTGTATGTAAAACAATGCTACTTAAAATCTGAGTAACCCATACAAGTATTCTTACAATATATGCATTGTGCGCACTGACTATATTAGTTTAGAGAAAATTATAATACCTGGTGATTTTATGATTTTAATATACGTATCAACATAGAGAGAGATGCCTTCACTGAAATTTCTTACTGCTCTTTGATTCTGTAGGTTGTAATCAGTGTGTAACAGAACTGACACAGTGTACATTCTCCTGCTAGGTAATACAATAAGAAAACAGTGTCTCACTATTTAAGACACTGAGAAGCCAATACATGCTTAGGTCAGACTACTGTATTGCTCTGTTACCGGGGATCACACTATGCACTGAAAATCATACAGCATGCAGAAAATGCAGAGCTGATAATTTGTGCTGAACGTATAAGTGTATAACTCATGCAAGCTTATTCACAGGTAACCTGTTAGGTGTAAGATTGACTTCAAAGTTCTGTTATTTACATATACGATACTCAAGGGTCTAATACCTGCCAACTTAAAGTGAGTAATGTGTACAATTCACATCATGTACTAATATCACAGAATGCAAGTGACCTTGCAAGCCTGTAGAATCGCAGATAAATTAAATAACTGTTGGTGTTGAAGCCTTCAGCTCGATTTATAAATCTCGACTTAAGACATATTACTTTAGTCTTGTGTGAAAGGATGAAGTGTGTCAGAGCCGGCAAGCTGAAGACTGCAAGCCAAAAAACTGTTGTTGATCTGTCTAGACAATAATTTTGGGAAGAATGTTCCTCTGAATATGGAAAGCTGGAAAAACCTCACAAACCAGTGGCGATCTGCTGAACACGACTGAGCTCTACAGCCGTGGTCAGTGCAATCTGGCAGAGTTCCTCTTGGTCATGTGATGAGAATGGGCGAGATGAAGCTGAGTGGTAACTGAGAGTTTGTTTCCCTGCCCCTGGCCAGGACTCACAGCTGGAGAAGATGAGCGGGCAGGAGTGCTCGTCCATGGGGAAGTTGTGGAGCTGGAGCTGACACTCAGCATTGATGGTCAGCCTGTAAAACACAGTGAACCAGTGACTGACTTTGAAAGGCTAAAGCCGTCCGTTAAGGTGACATTCATAATTCAAATGAAGAAGAAGGAAACACAAAATGGATTGTTCTGAAAATAACAAGGAAAATTTCTAGAAATATTCTTGATGAAAGTTAAATATTTTATGCAGTACAAGTTATGTGTATGTAACAGAATCACTGTCTGCCCAGTTGATGGGGTAAGATTTTATATATTAAAAGTAATTAATTAAATGTTTAGTTTTAAAGTATGACTGCAGCATCAAATTTTCGAGGAGATAATTAAGCCTCCCATGTAGGTTAAAGGGTCTCCTAGTGAACAATGATCAGCATCATGCGCTCAGATAGCAATTGCACAATCCCCACTGCCAACAAGACATGGCTGGCAGTCAGAGCAAGTTAGTAGTTCATGAGCAGGAGAAGAGTAGGGGGAGTGAATAGTGAGTGAGCTGCTTCTCCAGAGAGCTGCTCCTCTCTCTTTGGTAACTGGCAGCCTACAGGACGACCACCCAGTGGGGAGACCGTCTTCACCGCCAGTGACATAGGAGCTGAACCTGGCTCCCTGCCTCTGCTATCCTAACCCTGTACCTCCCTTCCTCCCACATTGGTTCCAGAACCTCCTGTTGTCAGGGTCCTGCCCTGTTGTTTCCCTGCCTGGTCAGAAGGTGTCGCTGGTCATCCCCTTCCTAGTGTCTGAGGCTGAAGTGATTTGTGAATCGACCCACATTTGTTCCTTGTTGCCCCTAGTGTTTACTGTTTGTTTTATTGTAATTGGCTCACACCTGTTCCTCATTTTACCCTCATCATCCGTGTTTGTAGCTGTTATTGCCCTTCGTTTGCTTCTTTGTTTCTGTGTTGCTCTCTAGCTTTAGTTGTTGTTGTCTACCTGCTTTGTTTTTAACCCCTCGTGGTTCTTATTGCTATATTTATTTGTTTGTTTGTCTATTTATTTTTGAAGTTAAAATAAAGTTCCTTGCTTGTTTAAGCCAATACGTAGATCACTGCATCACTCTTCACCATGCCCCACCGTAACACTCGTGAATGTTAAAATCCATGGATGCTTAAGTGTCTTATATAAAATGCTGCTATATTTGCCTATAACCTGTGCGCATCCTCCAGCATAAATCAAATCATTTCCATATTGTTTTTAATATCTAAAGGGTCCAAAACTCTCAAAGGATGTTTGGACGGGCTTTAGTGAGTTGCCTAATTGTGGAGATATCAGCCGTAGAAATGTGTCGGGCTTCTCTGGAATATATCGGGAGTGAATGGCATTCTTTCTATGTTGAATGAAGCAACAGAAAAATACATTTGAAAAATTCAACGCCAACATCTCTTAACAGAAATCATGACCCGCTTATTGAAGATAATCCACACATTTTTTACTGAGCAGTTTAACGTAAGAACATTTTTTTCTGCTGAACTGCAGACATTGCTGGGGTGCTTGCATCTTCTGCGCAGTGATAAATGGTCACATTTACTTTGATAATGTTAATGCAATGGAGATAACCATGTTTTTCTCTCCAAGAACAACGATCTTTTTCATAAGGGGATGTGGGAAAAGAATTGACTGGCACTGTCAATGTGGATGTGGGTATTAGATAGTGACGGTTTGATAGCCAACAAGCACTCAGGAGGCAACACAAAATGCCACCCAAGTTTACTTTGGCTTTACTGGGAGAGAGGGGGAAGAATTAAAATGGAAAGTGACATTTAGGTGTCCGTATCCGTGAATTGTCTGTTATTGCCAATACAAATTTTCTAGTGGCCACGAATGTTGATTTCCAACTGCAGCTCACTCCAGGCTTTGGGCTCGTTAACCCAATTTACAGATTAGCATCAATCATAGAATCGCTGCGGAAATAGTCCATAATGCACTGGGGACATAAGCTGCATCAAGATAAGGCCGATGTCTTCCCTTACATATATAACAGTCATTAAAGTTTTATGAATATTATGTTTAAGACTATTAAGGAAAAAATGTTTAAAGCTAATTCTAAAAAATCTGATGGACATTTGTTCTGGATATGGATTCACAGATATTTATATTCCAGGAATACATTCTTTTCAATAGTAGTCGCTGATATGACATATATTAAATTTAATTGGTGAAAACACTCTATCTCAATCAAACCTTAATATACTTAATCATGTTCATTGTTCAGAAAGTGATTAATGACTGTGCTTTGGGATGTGTCTGTGTTTGCAAATGAATGTGGGTTCATCTTAGGGTTCATTGATTTAGTTAACAATTTTATCTAACAATAAAAATATGATTGTTTTTCTTTTTGGAGGAGGACAACCAAAATATATAAAACCCTTTTACATAATTTCTTGTATATCCTTACTTTAAAAATCCACAATTAGTAGGTTTATTAGTAAATATGTTTTTGTTCTACTCTAAATAATTAGTCGGGAATCAAACTTGGCATTCTCGGAAAAGCTACGAACCACTTTGTATTTAAAAAAAGTAATAAGCCAGCTAATTACCCCATTAACATTTAAATGCAATTATTTCAATGAAATCTGAATGCAATGTGAAAAGGCTTCACACTAGAACAAAACAAATACAGATATTCACTGCTGTCACCTTTGTCTGTGAACCATCTGTTACAGTCAATCTGTCGCATTCACCTTGCAAACTATAATCAGCCTTTTTCTGGCTAAAGATAATTACACAAAATTGCAAATTGGGGAACTTAACAGGAACCATTTTGTACCTCGTAAGTAATTGAAACTGACCAGGAGAAACTAATAATAGCTGTGATATGGGCAACTGTGTCACAGTCATTATGATCATATAAGTGAGGAGTGAAAACTCACCTTTAGCTTTAGGGATCTAGCTGACCCAAGATGCAGGGTGTGTGTGTGTGTGTGTGTGTCTTTATAAAAGAAAGACTGCTGTATTTACCTTAGTGTGTACAGTATCTTTCCATCGTTCCATATCCTAAGCAGCTGATTGGGTGTTGTAATCCAATGAGCATCTGCGTTTTTGGAATTCCTGAATATGGTGTCAGGCAGCCAGATCAGCCCAACCATATTGCTGTTCAAAGTCAATATTTTTATTGTACTGTTGTATCTAAGGCGGCTATCTGTCCATGTCTGGGCAAAAATGATGTCGATTTGGTATTCCTGTAAACGATAAAATATACAAATGAGTCATTGTAAATAAAAACGACTGCCTGAGGACTGCAAGCTATGACCAATACACAAAAATAGGGCAGAGCAGAGAAGGGTTCTGGCACCTGCAACCTGTGGGCCAATTTCTCCGAAGCCTTTTTTTCCAGTCGTTAAACCTCTAAGCCATGCACTTACCTGTGCAGTAGCCCACAATCCATGTCTTCTTGTTTACTGTTATTCCTCAAAGCCCTTTTCCCATTTTTTGTTAGGTTTTGCGCTTATTATATACAAACAGACATACACACACTCATATCACATATATCAGTTTTTCAATGAGCAGCGCAGACCATCCTATTATTGTAATATCAGATGTCAAATTACAAACCTAAAGACTCAAAATCATGTAGGGTGACCATACTAGAAGCTACCAATAAATTGGGGCTATGTCATGTATTTTAAAGATAAAAATTTATACTCTTTCTAATGACATGTTGTAGTTTTAAAAGCATGATAAAACTGAAAATGACTAAGGGGGTTGTGGCAAACTAAGGGAAAGACAAAATAATTTTTATGATTTCTGATTTGTTAAAGTGGAAATCAGAATTAGTTGCCATATGCCGAAGGTTTGGAAAGCGCTGAATTTTGTATAAAATGTTTCTAGATCAACAAATCATGTACAACTGCATAACCGTCATTAAGCAACAGCACCGTCTCAGATCTGCATGTTATATTATGCCTGGAAGGGACCAGAAATAAACTTCAAAGCATAACTTACAGTGTAAAACAGTGCATGATGCACAATATGTTAAATAGAATATGTTATGAATACGACTAATCATAAGGCATTCTGTTATTCCATGGCTAAGTGACTTAGGTGCTGACTATAATAAGAGGGAAAACATCAAATACAATCTCAAAAAGTCCCTACGAAGCAAAATCATAAGCGTGAATGTAGAATACAGCGTATCTGAATCTGTATTTTTGATAAATCTCCATTCACTCAGTACTGAGCAAATTTGTCTTTATAGTCGCAAACCCCCCCCATCAATCTTTGCACAAACCATACATATATTCTACATCAGATGATTACTTTCATTAATTAATTGCTATATTGTGGTTTGACGTGGCTACATACTGTCTGTCACTGAGCTGTTAGCTTATTAGCGTTGCATAGCTGTGTTGATGGCAGGAATTACATGCTTTTGCTTATAATGCTGTAATTTGGGCATCACATTACACTAGATTTGCATTAATGGATATTCACTGGAGAATCCAAAAGTCTACACAATTTACTGCATGGAAAGGGGTATTTTTGGCACAAACTCGATCTTCCCTTTCAGTATTGCCTTAAAATAAAGAATCAGAGATCATTTTTCTGTCATGTAATACTTTGGATTTGACTCTGTGTGTGAACACCACATAATTAAAATTAAAGATTTAATTTGTCTCCTCACTCTTTTGTGCTAATTAAACCCATTGTGGTTTTCCTAAATACAAATCTGTAAGCAGAAGAAACCCAGATGAATAAAAAATTATCCATATCTCCATTAGTGCCTTTATGCTAAGAACGGCAGACTTTTCCATCAACAAAACATTGGTTATGAGTGCCAGGAGAATTTGACTTTATAATAAGAGGATGGGTTAATAAACTGTATGGATATGAAAATGGGAAATCAGATTTCACACCCTACACATCTCACAATGCCTAAAAGGTTTCTATTGAGCCAAGGGCGAAAAACAGAACAATATCACCAAGAAATCTTACTTGTTTTTCTTACAAGATCAATGCATGCAGTAGTTTCCCCCTACATTTTAAGTGGATCTGTTTTCATTCAGATTATAAGGGATCCTTCTTTATGGTTATGTATACAAATATTCCCTTGTACATCTTGTGGTGTATTTTGAGTTACTCAACAAATACTGCATAATCTTTTTATATTAAAATGAATGTTCACCATTCCAGTGAGGTGGAGAGGAGGCCTTGGAGGGCACAAGTATTAGTGGTACATCCTTGAAGCAGGTACACACTTAATAAAGAGGAACTGTTCTGTACAGCAATATCTATTCATATTTCATTGCCTTACCTACAGCAGTGTTTCCCAATCCAGTCCTCGAGGACCCACAGACAGTTCATGTTTTTGCTCCCTCCCACCTGCCCAGGAACTGGAAGGGAGCAAAAATGTGGACCAGCTATGGGTCCCTGGGGACCGGAAAGGGGAACACTGCTGTACAGGGTCATGAGGGAGTTAGAGCCTATCCTATGCAGCGCAGGGTGCGAGGTAGGGGTACACCCTGAATGGGATGCTAGTCCAAGACACACACAGTGGGCAATTTCAACATTCTATATCACCTGAGTGACTCTGGGTTGCCGGAGGATACCAGAGTGCCCAGGAGAAACCCGAGCAGTATGGGAGAAGTATGCAAACTCCCTACTGTACTTATGGGCATAGGGGTGGGATTTAAATCCCCAGTCCCAGAGTTGTGAAGCACCATTGAGAATCACTGAGCCACCATGCTGGTCATTGCAACCACATGCTTTGGAAAAAAAATACTACACAAAAAGCCAATATAAATATTTGTACAAGTTTTTTAAATATTATGCAATGTCCTGCAGCTACACCGTCGATATAGAGACCAAATGACATTTATTTTAATTCCAGAAATTAGTGTCATATACTGCACTGATTATGCAGTGTGTGAATGTCTTAACTGCAGCGGGGGCACTGGACGTTCACCGACCATCTTCCAAGATTCCAAGCTTCCTCACGTATATGCCGCTTTGGATGACGGGCTCTGCTGTGATGTAAACATGTTGTGCTTGCACGATTAAACGGAAACAAACCGCACGCTCTTATCTTATTGTTTCCCCAACCGTAACGCTTCCTTCGTGTCTTATTTATACCCTCCAATGATTAAAGTCAGTCATCCAAGTAAATTGCTCATTTTGTCATTTAAAAACATAAACAGATACAGGCTTATTCTTTCTTCACTTATTCATCAGTATTATCCATTCATTTTAACTGTCAAAAGCCATAAACATGAGAAAGTATGCAGCAGAAACAAAAATGAGAATGAGAATGAGAATGCGAATGAGCTTAAGAGTTCATAACATTTAAATAGAGCTGAATGCAGCATTGGATATAAACTAATTTTTGATTAAAATGTTCTATTACTTAACACAGGCAAGGACTGCAAGCAGCCCTTGGAATGTCATGGGGACCAGAAAGACCAACTACATAACCAGGAGA
>JABFEA020000038.1:15614494-15645064 GCA_019775915.2 Cyphomyrus plagiostoma
GCTACTACTACATGAAACAAGTTATACAACTTAAGAATACACGTGAGTGATAATATGTACAATTTCAACCTAACACCAGCAATAACGTTAACAGCATCCCTAAACATATTAGCCACTCCATCCTGAAGAGCAACCCTAAGCCTAGCCTTAGCCCTAACTCTAAAGGTAACAGTGACCTCAGCTCTAACCCCAAAGCACCCCTCACCCTGCAATGGCAACAGAACACGCTGGTATAAGCAGACAGAAATTCCTGTACATTTTGTCTTGCACACAGGTTCCACAATGTATACAGAAAGAACAATTCATGTGAAATATTGCATCTGTTATGTTAGAAATAGTTTTTGTGCCACGTCTGTTAAATGTCAAATAGAACTGGAATAATCTACTTGCACATTGACTAGTTGAGCATCTTGTACCAATGGCATCTCTCTCTATTGTGGTTTCAGTGTCATCTTTTTCTTTCAAATAAATTGATAATTAGCCCATGTAGTCATTAATATTTCCAATTTTAATAGTAAAAAACACAAAGCTTTACACTTCTGCACCCTTTTTAACCCTCGGCTGATGGCAGATCATTTTGTTAGGGTTAAGTGTACATGTGTGTGTTAATAATGTGTGAGTGACTGGTGCTCGTGAATGGTGGTTGTGAATGGTGTGTGAGTGAATGGTGTGTGTGTGTGAATGGTGTGTGTGTGTGTGAATGGTGTGTGAGTGAATGGTGTGTGTGTGTGAATGGTGTGTGTGTGTGAATGGTGTGTGAGTGAATGGTGTGTGTGTGTGTGAATGGTGTGTGAGTGAATGGTGTGTCAGTGTGCCCTGTGACGCTTTGGTGCCCCATCCTGTGTTGTTCTCTACCCTGTGACCCTCAACAAAATAAGCGGTTTCAGAAAATGGATGGATGGATGGATGGATGGATGGATGTAATGTCAGCTTTACCCCTCAGAACATCTAGAGAAAATTGATACGAACACAAGTTGGATATCAGGCCCACAACCTCAAACGTATAAGGCAACAGTTCTACCCATAGTCACCTAGTTGTTAAGTATTAAAAACTATAAATAAATATCATTAGCAACAAGAAAAACGCAGACTGAGTGGTTCCCACAGACACCTTCTCATCTAGCGAAACACAGAGCCCAAATCACACTAGAAACCAAACAGTAGGCATCTTCTACACAGCAGGCGATAACAACGTTTATACAAATAATCAAGGCGAAGGTACCAAAGGGAATAGGAGAGACTGTAACCAAAAGGACAAATTACCAATACTGAGCAATCAATAACTGAAGCAAAAGTACCGAAGGGAGCAAAGAAAGAGCGAAATACAGAAAGACAATCCAAAATCAATAGAGGTACTTTAATAATGTCCATGGGGAAATGTGGTAGCTCTCACATATCCCATCTCTCTCCACGAACGGCCGAGACACATGTATTTACTAATGAGAGTAATTTTTGAGTCAGAGCACAAGGCAAGCTATCATTCAACACCCCTCAGAGCAGCTGGACCTAAGGGTTTTGCTCAAGGGCCCAAAAAAGTGATATGATTCCCTTGCAAGCTACAGGTTAAAAAAACCAATGACCATCTAAACACCAGTGCAGATCCCCAACCCGCTACAGGTCACCATGCAGGTTATTTACACCACCAAAGAACTTGTCTTACATAGTACAATGATATTATTCTTGAGAATATTATTGTATTAATTAGAGTATTAATTAGAGGTCTACATTATAGAAATGCTAAACATAGATACTAAAACCATAAGCAGCTAGCTACAACACTAACCAGCACAATCACCGAATGCAGCAGTGAATTCCTGATGACTGCTTTCTTTCTACTGTCATACACTAAACCATTTATTTACTCATTATGGTCGATATAATATGATAGAAAAGCATGAGTGAGCAGAAGTGCCTGAGCCCGAGCTTTCGGCCGTCAGCACTGCTGCCATGTTGGGGAAAGGCAGCAGAGCGCTGAGCATTTCATGCGAAGATTTTAGAAATTCCCCAGATTGCCGCGAGGGACCTGGTGACATAGCTTCTCACAGTTAGGGTCGACGGACACGCAGGATTTAAAGGGACCCCCTGAACCAGCTGGGAGTTACTAGTGAGGCAAAAAAAAACAAAAAAACAAAAACGAAAATGTGGCCCTTTGGCTTAACTGTGCCACAAACATGAAGGATTTTCTCATCCCGATGGAAGGATATATGCAACAGTACAACAGACAGATATAAAGTTTATTAGCTATAACCAGAGAGCTGCCTATTGAAAATGCTGTAATAACCGTGAAAAATACTGAGTAGCCAAGCAGGAGATGCTATATGGGGCCGAGAGCAGGTACTGCATACAGAAGCCGGCTGCTGTGAATCAGTAAGAGAGTATTGATCACAGGCTATTCATTAGGCCCTATTCCACAAGTTGCTGAGTGTAGAGGGTACTTTGTAATGAGTTCCACAAACGACGTCTTGGGGGGCTACATGTAAGCTGGAATAGACTTTACTCTTTTCGACAACCTCCAGAATTAAACCTTCATCATCCATTACTCTTAGAATGAAGGCTCTATTCATGCGACAGTTGCTTGCGTAAGCATTTCATGTTGTTTGATATCTCACCCCTTCATATTACAGGTAACTGACAATAATGCAAGCAGAACTATGACAAGAAAAACCTCAATATCTTCTGTCCCTGTGGTTCTATGAAGGTCAGTCATTTGCTGGATGATGATTGTGTGGGGAAGATGTGTGAGATAAAATAATAACTTCCTGTATGGTATGCAGATCTGCCAAGGTGTTCTGCCAGTTTGCTGGCTAAATTTTGCTGGAGAACTGGATTTGGGGACTTATCCAAATATTTCCAATTTCTGAAGATTTTACTTACAAATTAGTTGATGTCAGACCATTTTCAGCCAAAAACATGACTGAAGACAAAAAATACACTCCACCTTCTCCTTGTAGCCGTTATAGAGAAATGCACAAAAATGTCAAAACTTTAGTTTTTTTTAGGGCGAAACTTAAACATGGTTACGGGAGCAAACAACATGCTTGCAGGTGTGAGGGAGAATGAATTGAAATGCGAGAGACTCGGCCAATCTGAGTGTGACATATTTCTGCCACAGATCAAAGGGTAATGCATTCTGACAGAACACAAGATCCAGTGATGATGTTTTTTCAAACTCTTTGAAACAAAAAACACCTGCCAGTGACCCTCAAACCTCCTGACCTATAGATCTCATGTCATCCATTTGGAGTATTGAGTTATAGTGTCCAGGATGATGATTTTTTTGCACAGTTGCCAGACTGGTTGCTGCCTAAAGACCCCCCTCCAGCCCTACAAGGGGGGTCGATTACCAGCTACTGTTTGACATGTAGCTTCCTTGCAATCTGTGCCTTTTCTTTCTAAGCGGTTTATTTAAGCAACACACAGCTTAACCACACTAGTTTGGGGATGTTGCAGAACTTACAGAACAGAGAAAGAAACTAAAATAGGGTTAAAATAATGTCACGGAAAATCTAAATAGGTGTAAAATTACACCTCGGAATTCAACGTCTCATAATTAAAGAGCTGACATGCTATGATTTAGATTTTTTAAGTCTGAGATCCTTGAGTTTATTACAAATATTTATATTACACATTTACATCCATGGGGATCAAGTAAATCACGCATTAGTAATTGTATTACTGTACTTAACTTATTAAGAAATAAGCTTAAAGGAGTGTAATTAACAATGTTAGAGTCTACTCACAGTTACACTAATTACCAGGGTTAGGTCCATTCCGTAATGTATTCATCAGTTCCAATCCAAATCAGGAAAAGGAACTGGAGTTGGAATTGAAAAAAAAAAAACTATGGGGATCAAAATTGGAATTGAATTCTAATTTCAGGGACTCTAGTTCCATTTCATGATTTGGATTGGAATTGATGAATGCATTGAATGGACCAAATCCTGGTAATCACGCTTAGTTTAGGGACAGCTACTGATAAATCAATTTAGAATTTGAATGACTTTATATAGTTTAGTATACCTGAAAGCCTGAGCAAAATAATTATCATTGTACGGTAGCCTGTCTGCTGCAGGAATTACTTTTTGACAAATTCTGCCCACGATACATTTCACCGACTAGCCACTGATACATGTTGGTGGACTGTGACAAAAAACAAAATGATAAAATTATTTTTTTTGCCGTGTTCAGAAAATCATCTTGCAGCTCCTCCCAATTCTTTGGTCGCACATAGTTTGAGAACCACTGACCTGTACAATGTCCTTTTGTAGCTTGCTGAATGATTTCTGGATACTTTTAGATGTACTCTGTTCAGAGATTAAGTGTCTTCTGCAGCCACCATTTCCATTCTTTTATCCTCCAGGCAATCCCTGGAATAACTGGGTGTTAAGGGCCTTGCCCAAGGGCCTAACGATGAAAACATTCCACGCGCCCAGTAATCTGAATCAGTGACCAGCAAATTACAGGCACATTTACCTCCCCTTCTGAGCCACAAACTGCGCGCGCATTAGTCTATCTGCAGATCTTTGCATGTTTTCTGAAAATCATTGAAGGCTAAGATAATGAATGTAACACATCCCCAGGGCTGTGCTATGTGCCTTTTGAGAAGAGGAAGCTCTGCAGCCTGCTGAACTCTAAAAACAAAGGCAGTAACAGTACAGAAATGTGACAGCTGCAAAACCCCTGAGCAACAGACAGGAACTCACAAAAAAAAGAAGTACTACTATAAATTCTTTCCGAGAAACCAGGACCAGTATAATAGCCTTAAAATGCTAACAAGGTGGCCATCACATGAACAGCCTTGGTAAATATGCCTTACACAGTATTGTATGCTATATTAGCCATAGAATAACATTTCATATCACAGGGTAGATAGACAGGATTATCATGCACTATTAAGTACCAACTGGTTTAATGTACTTTGCCTTAGTTACTTAGTTGATTCCCATAGGATTACAGGTTACAGAGCATTACAATGCCACCCTCTACGAGTTTTAAAGTCTCATTTTCTGCATTACTACATTATAATAGAAAGCTATTAAGCATATTTTTATTAACTTTGTGAAGTAAGTGATGACGTCTGAGACCCGAATTGTAAAGACCACGTTCTCTTTGTTTAAAAACCATTAAGTGATTTCATGTCTGCCCACACATCATTCAGTGTGGTGTCAAAAAATATTGGATGGAACGGGGGAGGATTTAAAATAAGACTTGCTAGTGGTTTTCTCACAGCAAACTTAATGCTTTATTTAACTTTTTTTTTTTAACAGAAAAAAGTGACACGAAGAACATGCCAGGATTTCACAGACCTGAAGCTCCAGCATCCGATGGAAATATCGACAATAAGCAACGCTCGCCTAAAGAACGACATGATTTATTCATGGCAGTTGCACAGTCAAAGATGCTCATACTTGGGCATTCATTCTCCTTGACTTCGCTGGCTCCGAAGCCATAGAACAAGAGGAATCTTTCATGTATGCACGTCTGTAATGTACAGGAGAAAAGGAACACAGATGCTTTGTTACTGAGAGAAGATCTGGAACGCCATTAACATAATTTCCCCATATTGTGCAACACTACAACAAATATAACTATAGAATTGCATAAATTCAATACATGAGGAACGAAAGTGCATCTTTTCTTTTTAAGAACGTATTCGTACAACGTACACCTGGCACAATATAATGGAGGCAGATATATGAGACAGAAATCTGGGGAGTTTGAGTTTGCTTAAGCTACAGGAACAACTACAGGAAATCAATGAAAACTGACCACCAAAGAGCCCACACACACACAGCTTCAGATAAGGTACAATGTATGATTTTAAGTTTACAGAAATACAGCTTCAGGCTTTCTCAGGTGAGAGGGAAGCATGTGTACTTTACTGACAGGCGGTCTCACGCCCACGGGAAAAGCAGAGACCAGCACAGTGATGACATTGATCACTATGAGTCCATGTCAGTAAAGCATACTTCCTCATCAAGACTGGCTGTGTTAAGAGAACACACATCCTAGTCTCTATAATAACTCTGCAGAACTATCACTCATGGTTTGCCAGTTTGCCAAACAAAGCCACCATCAGACATCTGTCAGTATTTTCCATATATAGATAAACTCACAGTGGGCGTGATAGAAGGCCCACTTTATAAGACCCATTTTGCTGCTGAAAGAGGATATTGGAATTCTCCTCAGAGGGCACCCTAGCTTGTAATCTAAAAAATGTAATGCACGAAATGTTTATGACCTTTAGTGATCAAAAACATTGGAAGAGAGACTGGCTGGTTTCTGCTTTAAACAGAATGAAGTCACAGCACCAGTCTGGTGCCTCAGTCAACTGTAGCAACAGACACCTTCAATTAGAATGGTCAACACTGCCTCCTACTGGTTGACTTATATTGGGGCTGGTGCCCGACTTTAAATCAGGCATGGAAGCTCAAAACTTAAAATACATTTTTCAGTACAAGATAGTCTGCATAAATTTGTCTCAGATTATGGAACTCAGTTTACACGTCAGCATTTGAAATTCTCGATCACCCTGCAACTGTAATAAATGCATCTAATAACACTGCCGGCACATACGTCCAAAAGTCGTACTAAGGTTACGATATAACGCAGTCATGAAGAGTTACGTTACAACGGGGCCTGCAAGGCTCTTCAAGCACTGTGGCTAGGATATAAACTTCTTGCAGCTACAAAATGACTGCCGTTACATTAGTTACTCACTGTTTCTGAACTTCATAGGACTGACGTTTGTGTCCAGAAGAAATCCTCAGTTCCATGGGCTACTAAGCTTCAATGGTTAATCTGAAAAAACTATTATCACTACCACCAAAATCACAGTGAAGTAGTCTATAACTTATCAGCGGTTTCTTAACATCGGTGTGGTTTTCTGTCTGTCCTGCAATTGATTTACATCCCACCCTAGGTGTCTCCCTGCCTTCTGCTATATATGACCCAGGAAAGGCTCTACACCCCCACAACCCTCTGCTGGCTAAGTAGCTGATTCATGAATAGATTTGTCCATCTTTAAACAGCAGTGCTGTATTACTGGCTGCTGAAATTGGGGCAAATCTGAAGTAAACCTACAAAGACAGGTCTTTCTCAGTCTCAATTTATTTTTGGGGATTTTGGGCTTTGTACATATTCAACATTGTAATTGTCATAACATACAGCTCTGGAAAAAAATTAAGAGACCACAGCAAAATTCCCGTTTCACTCATTTCTCAGTTTACGGATTTGCTTCTGTGTAAAATATACAATTTTTTCTTGCAAACTCCAGCTTGGCTCTTCCCTGCTTCTCACTGAGGAAGGGCTTCTTCTTTCTTGCTTTTTGGGTCTTCAGTCTTGCTTCTAGGAGCCTATTATGAATTTTCACACAACCTAACGTTTCCTATTCTTTTTGAAGGTCACTTGAAGTCATCCTCCAATTTATGAGACACTGTCGGATACATTGATGGTCATCTCTAGCGTTACAAAGTCCCTTAACCTGACTGCTTTTTGATCATTCCCAGTGTCTATTGATTCACCTTGTTCTTGTGTTCTGCTGTCTCAGAAACCTTGAGCCTGGAAGCGGCCTGTCTCGCAGTGTAACCTTCTGCCAGCAGAACCAGGATTAAATCAGGATTTATAAATGCAGGCATTTAAAAAAATATTGAGTGGTCTCTATTATTCTCGAGCCGTATACGTGCATAGAAAGGAAGAGAAAGGGAATCCGAATACTAATGTGATTTTACTGCCATCTTGTGGACAAAATCTATTATTGACTTACAATATGTGTGGAAAGTACAGTCAAACCTCAGACTGCGAGTAACTAAGGCCCAGTAAAAAAAATCATTAGTTTATCATCCTTTCAATCAGAAACAAGTGATGAGGGAGGGCGATTGTTTTTAAAAAATTTATTTGTTAGAAAAAAGATAACGGAAGATAAGTTTTCAACATCAACAGTAAACAAAAAGAACAGCAACAGATGTATGACATATGGACTGATCTGCAAAATTAATATGAAAAGAAAATATTTTTAAAAAATTTGTGAACGCCGGCAGTGGGATTTACACAGAAAAATACACTTTAATATATTTTTTTTTAAATCGATGCGGGCTAAATTCGCCACGCGGGCGGGGATGAGTATTTTGGAAGACCAATAAATTTTAATTTAATAAACTAGCAAAGTCTTACAATGCAAGTATAACGTATACGCTTTGTCTGCCTAGCATCACGTAATCACAACTGAGCCGGTAGTTTCTCTCTCTCTCTCTCTCTCACTGCAGCATTGTGAGTAATCGTTTCCCATGCTCGGTTTCAGTCGGCGTGCTTTTCTCGTATAGTCAAAATTTTGTAGAAATTGTGCAGGTTAATTTGTTTTCTGCATTTTTACTTTATATTTTGTATTAATCATTTCTATATGAATATTTTTGGGTTGTGGAACGAATCATCTGAGTTTCCATTTCTAAAACTCTAATGAATGATATACGAGTACGTTTCCGGAATGAATTACGCTCGCAAACCGAGGTTTTACTTATTTCAATAGAAAACATATAACATGCACGCATGGTACATAAAATTGGACCTGGGCCACGGGGCCACGCTCCCACGGGAGGCGGGGGAAAGGGCGGGATACAGATATTCCCACTGGCCCATCAAGAAAATGCCTGGTATGCCAGATGGCCAGTAGTTTAATTAATGTGGTTAATTTAATGTGATACACATGCAGTGTGATACACAAATCACACTCGCAGACATAAACCTGAATTTTTGTAGGTATATTTTAGTACATGGCCCTCTCCTCAATAAGCAATGTGAAGATGGAAAATTTTAACAACGCATCTTATAATTTAATGAGTATTGACACTCCTCTACTTACGAACTTTCAGACATATGAACGAAGAGGACTGTAAGTCCAAATTGTGTTCATTGGGCTCCTGTTTCCTGTCCACAACATTTTTTTTCTGCGCGCCTGTTCCGCCCAGTACGACTTCTGGCCGCTACTCCCACCGTGCAGCAGTGTAGCGTACGTACTCCCAGCATCCAAGTTCCATGTACTTGCATATACCCTTAAAATGATGCTGAATAATGACTTACGAACATTTCAAGTTATGGACGGCCATTTGGAACGTAACTTAGTCGTAAGTCGAGGAGCATCTGTATTTCAGATGTAAGTATGTCCTCCTCGCATTCCACCTGCTCATGCAGTACAGGATTGCAGAGACAGGATTGCACAGGGCCTGGAACCTGCTGCAGGCGGCCTAAGGGGGTCCTTACATTAGCCAATCAGGATCGCACTTGAGCACATTCGTTGTTTGTGTTCCATATCCGGGTATGGGCAGCGGTCACCTTGGATGCGTACCGTGCCTGAGTCTGACAAACCGTACTCTGTCCCACATCATCAAGCGGAAAAATGTCTCATATAACTTTAAACTGAAACCATGATATTTCAGTTAATTTGAAAATTAAACAGCATAAAATAAGTGATAAGGTGTCTTGTCTTTATACATCCAGTCATTCTTCCAGTCACTGTCCAACCATATATGCATTAGACTATTGCGGCCTGCACTGGGCACAAGGAGGGCAAATGTTTTATATGCAACTGAACAGCATACATACATAGAATCATAGACATGCATACATATATACATACATACATGCTCGCATGCATACATACATCTCTAACCACATTATGGTCAGTGACTGATATAGTTATCCAGTTTTATTTCAAATATGTTAAAAACTTGAAATGTAATTAGTACTAAATCTAGTGTGTCTTGGGATGATGTGTGGCTCAGTGGGCGATGCCTATATACTTGTAATCAGTTGGTTGCTGGTTCAAACCCCAGCATATCTGCAGGTCCTTGAGCAAGGCCTCTAACCTTCAGCTCCCTGGTCTGCCTTTTGTGGATGACTTGCTCTGCAAAAAAGAGCAAGATATGAAAGAGATCTTCCTCATGGGAATCAATGAAGTATCTATTATTGATATACGTGGTGAAATAAACAAACAGACTAATAGAGTAATGGAAATTGTGCAGTGAAGAGGCCCACCATGCATTAGCCGCTACATCTATTCATACAGGATGGAGAGAAATATTTATTAAGCAGATGAGGAAACTTACTTGGAAAGAAACTGAAAGAATAACAAACATTAGTGGGAGGAAAATGCATAGCACAAAATGTCAATGCATCAAGAACACAACAGGCTCAAGAGAAGACTCAGAGGCTGTGTCTTTATTTATCTTAGGGGCTTGACTGAAATAGATACTGAAATAATACTAAATTATAACCATATCATCGTCATCTGTCCCTGTCAGTCCTGTCATATTCCTGTTTTGCCAGCAGATGTCGCTGGCAATCAGTATTAGAAATGTACGAGTATCACAAAAGAGTAGTGTCTTTCAGACTTACCTTTCTTTGAAACTTTACAACAGCTTGCAATAAAGATGCTTGCTTTAATAATTTTCATGAGCCCATTCAAAGAAGACATTCAAATCGTAGCCTACATTTGGGAAATGCTGTCTATGGCATTAATCAATAACAAATGCAAACGTAAAAAAGTCCTCATGATTAAAGTTATTACTGTCACATAATGTTTCTGAACATCCCAGAATAGAAAGTTGTAATTGTGAATGAGAAGACGTTTCCATAATTATTCAAGAATATCCACATGTAAAATGTATCCAAGGTGGATTTCCAAGTCTAATTCATCTCCACTGTTACCAGTTTAGCATTCTTACGTCACGTGGTCCCTTATATTGAACGTCTCGCTCGCCATGTCTGCTTAGACAAGCTGGTTTTAATGTCCAGTTTACCTGGCTGTCAGAAAATGAACAGGAAAAGGGAAGAAACATTATGTAAAATTTCAGTTACGAATCATTTAGCACTTATAAAAATGACATAAGCTGTCGGCATGTTCGTTTCTTTTATTTATTTATTTTTTACTTTGAGTGGGAATCGGTGAGCTTTTTAAAACAGGATTTGTCCAAGGAGGGGAAACAAAGTATGCTAGATAACAGAGGAGCAGAAATTTAATGGGACATGGACCTGAAATCCAGTTATGCAAACACATGTTGCAATTTCGGCGACAGACAGCAACATAAGTTCTTCATGTAAAATCCAAAGAGGCTTGTTTTTCAGAAACGGTTGGTAATGGAATAGATTAACAATAACTCGTGCAGCTTCTTCATTTAAATTCAGTAGATGAAGGTTTTGTTTATCCATTTGCCTTTTGATCGAGCAAACGAAATGTGGGCATTTCCGAAAGGAAGACTCTTCAGCTTTATTTCCGTACCGGTTATTATAGCGGCGGTGTCCTGCGCTCAGAGGTAAGTGTCCGGCATCTATTAATAAAAAATACAGCGTTTTCCGGCTTTCAATGTGCAAATATTCGTTTAATAATCTTGTTTTTTTCAGCGCCGACGAATCAGGAAATATGTATTTGGTTAAAGAAATGGTGGACAAACTATTAAAAGGATACGACATTCGCCTTAGACCGGACTTCGGAGGTAGTCGCCTATATACTTTACATAGGAATGCGCTGGAAAAGTAGCCGCTTCTACCATTTGTGACTTTGGGATTGTTAAGATCTTTGTTGTAGGCTATTCACCAGGTAACGTCATATCATATACCGTGTTGTAATCTTGCATGTATTTCACGTTTATTTAAGGGGCCCCTGTCGCTGTTGGTATGAGTATAGACGTGGCAAGTATAGATATGGTGTCTGAAGTAAATATGGTAAGTGTAACGGCTAATGCTGTTTTCTGATCTTCTTGTGTGCCAAGTTTGCGAAGAGTACATTGTGCTTGTAAAAACGTCGGTGCATTAAATTAATGTGGTGTCGCTTTGGATCTAAGTACTAAATATTACGAAGAATAACAAAAATTAACCTGCGTAAATCTACTTTAAATCTCCAAGGCCATGGGTCGGCCGCAGGCTTCGGACAGATGAAGTGTTTTTAATGTCACCATTTACTTTTCCCATTGTAATATATTATAAGTACCGACATGTTTGTTTTATTGGGATTTTAATGTGGTTCTAACTCTAACTACTGAGATCGCACCAGCACTGTCGCTGTTCGTGGTACTGAACTAAAAATACCCCCGCCGGAAGACCTCCTTATAGGGCTGTAGATTAACGTCATACCCAGGATGAAGCAAATGCAGGTTAAGAGCCTCACTCAACGGCAGGGTCACTCTGGGCATCCACAGGATTTGAACCAGGAACCTTGGTAAAGAGCCGTAGCCTCAGAGCCACCACTCTGACCAAGGCGTAAAGGAATCTGTTGAAATGAAAAGATGACAGTTCACATCACTGGAAAAAAAAAAAACATTAATGGTTTCTAGAGAAAAGCTATAATGCTCAGAAAGTGTGTATTTGTTGTATCCTACATGGCTAAATCCTGGTGATGCTATACTAGACGTAGAGGCTCGTTTTGAGTGTTGTGTGGCCTGTTCATCTTTATGGAAGTGAAACTTGTATTAGATATTTGTCATGTTATGTAGGATTTAGTTCACGCTGCATATAACAAATCTGGCATATGAGTAATATGCAAAGGATTCAAACCAAAAGCAGGGAGCAACGTATACGGAGTTTGAGGTTGAAATATTGTGCACAGTGTTTGGTTTTAAGTTGCAGGGCAGTGCAGTGGTGCAGTGGGTAGCAGGCTTGGGCAGTATCTATGTTCCATGCTGTCATACCTTCTAGCTGTGGCACTGTGCATATCAGTGGCACATGCCTACCCAATATTTTATTAAAAAATGTAACATAAATTAATTATTCAGTCAACCAGTAATGTGTCTATGCTGAGGATAACACATCATCATAAATGAGTTGTCACATCGTGACATTCACAAATTACAGAGGTTAATTGGTCCGATTTGAATGTGGGCCTCTTGTAGTTACATGTCAGGGTTGGTGCCTGTCCAGCCCTGTCCCATATGTCTTTTCCCCATTTGGCCAGCAGGTGGCACTGGGCATCCCGTTTGGTGTTCCCCTAGTGTGCATCCCTGCACCCTAGGTTGCTACATTGCTCAATGGGTTAAGTATGTCGTGAGTTTGAGCAGGCCAGCCTCACCTTTTCTTTAATATATCGGTTTTATTTTATTCTTTAGCATCTTGTATTGTTTTTTAACATTCTGCTTGTACTTACAAGTCTCTCCTAGTTAGACTTCAGGGTTTGTTAATGTTTCCTAGTTTACAGTGCTTGTCAATTGTAATTTATTTCACCTCTTTGTGCCGAGCCTTTACTGAGAGGTTGATTTTGGTTATGCTTCTGCCCCTTGTGTTATCTGTGTATATTTAGGTGCCGGGCTTCATTCAGTCATAGCAGTTGTTCTGCATGTTTGTAGCTGTCCCTTTATTTTCTGGTTTCTCTTTTCTATTCTGTTCCATTAAGAATCCCTTTTTAGTGAAGTGGCTCCACGGTTCGTTCTTCCACGGATCCTGCTGTAACTGTTACATAAAGTTTCAAGACTTAGCTGTATTTTTTATGTCTTGTTTGCAGCTTTCAAACGGGGCCCCTGTCCACAACGCCGCTGCCTTTTAGATGTTTCACCCCAGTATACGATGGTATAAAAAGCAGCATATCCTTATCAGTTTTATAGGAAGAGGAGTATTAGTGTTTTTCCAGTATTAAAATAATACGTTTGGGATTTCTACCGTCATACTGACATACTGCCCTAGTCTAGCATTTGGCGCCATTTCCTCACACATGCAGGCTTGTGGGGTTCATTCCTACCCTTATTCAGTGCATGTTGATCTTGTGTGTTCTTCTGGCACTAGTTTGATTTTCAAAATCACGATTTGGGTGAAATGGTCTGCATGCCTTATGTTGGATAAATGATTAGGCAAATTGATGGATGATTAAAGTCGTGTTGACAACAGAAAGCAAAGGTAGAGTGTGGTTTGTCTGCGCAATTACACCATATTGTGCTTGTAGTATAAAACTTAATCCTATTATTGTCACCCATCAACTGGATCCATGAACAAATACCAATGACCAAATACCACACCGTTTATTTTATTTTGTGTATTGTATAAATTTTGTAATTAAACATTTGCGTATAGTGAAAACTATTGGTGAGTTACATATATTGATTCAGACAGATTGTTTTGGCCTGTGTGGAAGCCAGGAACCGTCACCACTTGTGCTTTTTGTGCTCAGAAGACCCACCATGCTCTGCTTTTTCATGCAGTTTCTGACTGGTGTCTGACTCGTCAATGTCAGTGATAAATGTGTCCAGTTTAAGAATCCTGCTGTCATGGTTACAGCTCACATGCTGGAAGGGTTTCATGCTGGGAGGCAACAGCGTAGCATTTACACGAGGCATGGAAACTCATTAGACAGGCACTCTGTGCCAATAAACAAAATTCATTCTAACAGAGAAGACAAAATTCTCCTCTCCAGAATATTTATTTATCCCTGAAAAACCAAAAGAGAGAGCAAAATGCAGCCCCACATCATACAAACTGGAAGTTCCATAATGCTTCTGCATAACCTGTAGCAGAATGTCACAAAAACAAAAGGGGAAAAATTCCATCAGAACTCAAACTTTTTAGGATTCGATCCGGAGTCCGGAATGGATTAACTTCGAGGACCGAGGTACCAGTGTACTTGGGTTATGCTACATATTATGTAAGAACATGACACTTTTGTACTGCACAAGTACATAGTATGAATGACTTTAACAGTTACATGTGGCTATATGGATGAAAGCCTGTAATACCCCTAAATGTTTCATTCTTGCTATATTTGTTCATGTAGGTACAGGTATGTGTGTGTAGAAAAATACCGCATTCATTGCTAATGTTCCCATCCCCAGAAATACTAATTTCATATATATACACAAAATCCTTTGTTATATATTATTTTATTCTCAGATTGGATTCTTTGTCACATTTTTTGTTGTTGTTGTTCTGTAGTTGTTACTTTCAAATCAAGATAAGACTATTCATCTTTTAACTTATCTTGGTCAGGATTGCTATGGGACTGGAGGTTAGTGTCTAGGCTGAGGTTAACCCTGGACAGGGTGCTACTCCATCGCAGGACGCACACACACACACACACACACACACACACACACACACACACACACGCGCACACGCACACACACGCACACACACAGACGCACACACACACGCACGCACACACACACACACGCACACACAGACACACACACACGCACACACACATACACACACACACAAAGGTTTGTAATTATATCTTTGTGGGGACGCTCCATTCATTTCTACTGGGAAAACTCTAATCCCAATATGACACCCTTAACCCCTATCCAGCCCTAACCCTACCTATAAGTAACCAAACAAAATACAAGACATTTAGCATTTTTACTTTTTTGATTACCGGTACTTTCACAGGAGGACTGAATGATTTGCCACCCGACAACCCAGAGTCTGGCTCCCGTGAAGGACGGCTGTAATAACTCACAGAAGACTCAGTTTACTTCTGCAGCCACAATACACATATGATATCTCAACTGTTATGAGTTCATAACCGCTAAGTGCATAAACTTAATACTAGTGCCAGAGTAAAGTCAGTGACAGAAAGATATTGATAAACATTCCCAGACTTCTATTTAGGGCTGATATTAATGTGGCATCGTAGCAGTGGAGCACAAACAGGAGAGAGAAGGAAGGGAGGTCCCTGGAGAATACGATGCTCTTTGGGAAAGCCACTGAGGTTCTATAGCACTCAGTGGTGCTATAGATGAAAGATTCTTTTTTTAAAGATTCCACCAATGGGTTCACTGAATGTATTCAGAAGGAGGATCGGCTTCAGTGACACAATGCAGTCTGTTAATTCATTTATTTATTTTGAATAGAACTCTTTTACTGCCTTTCATTCCCTGCAATGCATAATTTACTGCAATTGTCTTTAAGTGCAAAATTTTCTCATCTTCCACTCTAAAGTGCATTTACTTGCATTTGTGACTGAGAATGTGGTCAGCCGCTACTTCCATGGTTTATGTCTTTGATGTGTGTTGATCTGTACTCTTAATTGAATGGCCCATCATGAATGATCCTTCCTACAGTAACAGTCAGCTTATATAAACAGCAAATTCTAGGTCAAGTCAGCAAGTATCTACAAGAACACAGTTTGCTCAGCCGGCTTGTTGTACTATATAAGTATCTACTCCTTCACTCTACATAGAAGTAACTAAACAGCAAGTTGGACAATATTGGGATTCTGCATTTAGTTAATAAATCTTTGGTTGGTCGATTGTTTTGTGTGACCAGGTGACCCAAATGCAGGAGAAACTGAATTCATAATAAAATGTGATGGTTAATAACTGATAAGTTTGTTTAGGTGCTGTGGACCACATCTGGCAACTAATCTGCGGGTGTCTTTGACAAAAAAAAGCTACGGAGGCTTCATGTGTTTGCATGATTGTCAGAAAAGATGAGCTATATACTCATTTTCAAATGACCTAAAACACAATTTCTCAGCAGGTCAGACTGCTTGCTTTAACAGCATTTTGTCATGTATATTCGTAGATGCATCACCAGACAATTCTCTCCCATTGTTAAGTGAATGAAAGAAATGTCATTAGTATATTAGCCAGGGTCATACAGCTCCAGAGCTTACATATAGACACAGGGTCTCCATCAATATCCTGCACTAAGGTTACAGGATAGTACATACATTATAACATCCCTGTTGTAATTTCTTGCACTCTGACAGCGGTTTGATATTGCAATAGATGTTACAGTGCTTATTGTATCGGGGTGGAATGTATTTTCATTGCATTTTATTGTATTTATTTAGCATAATTGTTAGGAAATGCATTAAAAAAAATTACTTGCATTTATGAAGCAGACTAAATATAAAACCAATATATTTGCTTGGGTGTTATGACTTGCTTCATAAACTTGCCCTCAAAATTAAAATCCTATTCTAGTCTCAAAAACCCATTATCTGTGCTCAGACAAAATTTTGATTTACTATACTTATTATTTTACTGCTACAAAAAATTTGAATATTGGCACTTTAAAACTGGAAGGATACATTAATTGAACCGAGAAAAACCGGCAGCATTGTCATGGTAGGTTGAGAAGAGCTGAATGCTGAATCTGAACTTGGAATGGAATCTCAGAGTTGTAAGCACATAAGTTTAATGGGAGGTATGTGAGAAGCACGGTGACCAGCAAGAACTGGGCATCTTAAACGGAGCAAATATCTGTAATCATCAAGCAAAATCAGTGCTTTGACTGATGGGGTCCTAAGGAACCACCCACTGACCCAAAAATGGGATCCAGCTCGGCAGCCAAAGTCAATGAATGTGCATCCGAAAAACGGGATTACATCTGACTGCATGTGGTTTTAATTTAAAGATTATTGTAGAACACTGTTAACTACGATGTGTATAAATTTGTTCAGATTACTGTTAGGCTTCTCTCTCTCTCTTTTTTCTACCTAAGCTATCCCACTCTGAGATGTTCCACAACATTTGTTTCTAGCCAGTTAAGCAGTATCCACAGACACAATGTGAAACCTGGCTGACCTCATTCAGGGGCTGCAGGGCAGCTACATTCTGGCACAATATCAGCTTGTTTGATCGGCAGTGCAGTCTCAGTATGTCTGACATTCAGCGTAGGGGGCTGTAAGCCACAATCGTCAGCTTATTTAATAAAAGGGTTGCCAGCTTTGGTCAGCTAACTTGTTTGAGATTTTCAATTCGAGACGAGTCTCCACACAGATGCCCATGCATTTGCATGTGTGTAACAGTTACCTTATAAGTTACTCGTTACACCTTGTAAATAGTCTGTAGGGTTTGCAAACTATCCCAAGGCTTTTGGTGTAGTTAGTTTTAGGTTGATAATGGAATAATATAGATTTGCTATAAGATTTCTTGCATGAGCATGCAAGCCTAAAAGCGTGAGTGTTGTGCCAGGTGCAAGGGAGCTGGCAACCCTGTTAATAAATAACTGACTCACTTCAAAAGGTTGCATTGGACTGTTTCACAGTTTGTTAGTCAGAAAACTATAGTCATTATATGTTCATTGCTCTTGTACTAATATTCAAGTGTCCTAATCCTGGTGAGGAATTGCAGTAGCAGCATGGGCTAGCACAGCCAAACATAACTAAAAATCAACCTAATCCTAATCCCAGGGCAGGAATAATACACATCAGTTGTAATTCAATCAAAAGTACAGAGATGAACCTAAGGGGTCATTTCATGTACAACAAAGGTATATCTCATATTCATAAAACAGTACAAATAGTCACAGTAATATATACCCAGCAGAAAATATATACTATGCAAGTAACTATGAGAGAAACCTATTGGAGATGCTCCTCATGCATCATCAATAAACTTTGGCTATAGAGTGACTTCTCAGTAAAAGTACAAATAGTAACTGTTACAAGCACACAATGCCATGTAGGAGCTCTGCCTACAGAATGTCTCTTCAGTAAAAATCACACATAGTAACCGTGATAAGCACACAATGCCACGTGGGAGTTGTTTTCTTGTCAACTAATGGAGTTGAGCTTTCCAACAAGGCGAGATTTCCCTAACTCTATCTTTATAATGATGTCATGTACTGTTTTAAGACAGAGACCAGTGTATCACTCACACTGAAACTACTGAAATGAGTTCATGCATACAGCACTGTGCAAGCTTTAGGGAATCAAAGTAAATGATGGTTAAATGATCTTCCTGTCGGTGCACTATGGTATTATATCAAAGTGTGTCAGCTATTTCATAATCTTTACTAAAGTCACCCCAGCAACCGTCTAATATGCCCATATCAACCAATCACAGCAGTGTTCTTCTAGCCATCCAACCAGATATCAGACTTTTTGGAGAACAGAAGTAATTCTTGTTACTTTTTATTGTGTTGCTGTTAATTTATTAATTTATTGTGTATGTTCCTGAGCAAATAAACATTTACTACCCAGAAAAACAGCCATAAACATTTGACTGCCAGACTGCCTGAGACCTTTGCCCAGTACTGTAGGTTTACTGAACGCATTTACACTGCACAGTGTTTATAAGCACTCTGTGTCTGTGTGACCTGGGTTGGGGGAGAAATGGGTGTAGAGAGACGAGTCGAAAAAAGGCTGGAAGTGTGAGGGAGTCTTCCTGTGAGCCACTGCGGGCGAAGTGCCACCACAGACGGGTACAGCAGCCTCGCCATGGACAGTCTGTCAACCTGGTCTCAGGAGAGCGGTGACAGTTTTTCCCCTCAGGTGAAGAGTAGTACAGCCCCGAAGGAGTCTGGGATCACAGATTCCTGGGCAGCCAAGAGCCTTACAAGGTTACATTATTAATGTGTCATGTGAGAATGAGAGGTCTACTATATTCCTGTTAACAGTCCCAGTTTTAGAGGGTTAGAGACTAAATCGCTAAAAGCCCCCAGAGGGAGGGAGAGGCCCAGCCAGATGGATGGGGGAGTCTCCTCACTCACAGACTCTGTGGGTGGTGCTCCCTTCTCAGCCAGGCCGTATCCACACGGCCATCCAGCCCCAATCCAGTGTCTTCCAAGTGCAGCCCTTGTGCTACATGAACTGTAACTCACCGTGCACTTATAATGTGCAAAAACAAGCTCCGTCCATTTTCAGTAACCACTTAGGCACTGAGAAGACAGTGCTGACCACTGCCCCACTGCGGCACCAGTGCAGAAAAGGAGCTGTTTTATAACTAAACATATCTTTGGCTGTTTAATATGTTTGTTTGTGATGAGATGAATAAAGGCGTATTGTTTTCCAATGTCATTGGTTTAACTGTCTCTTTTGCTTGCAGGATTACACACTGACTATGTACTTTCAGCAGTACTGGAGGGATAAGAGACTGGCCTATGCGGGAATCCCATTCAATCTAACGCTTGACAACCGGGTGGCAGATCAACTGTGGGTCCCTGACACGTACTTTTTGAATGACAAGAAGTCTTTTGTCCATGGTGTGACAGTAAAGAACAGGATGATCCGGCTGCACCCAGATGGCACAGTCCTGTATGGGCTAAGGTCGGTTGTATGTAAGGTAGATGAAATTAGCTCGGAGCGAGGTGCATTATGGGAATTCAAACCTAAGCCTTCTTTCAGGAAATAGGTAGTAGTATTTTATGAACATGTCATGTATTTTCAGTGTCGTCCCTGAATTATTTATGTCCATTTCAAATGCGCTAACAGCCCGAGGTGATGCTACAGTTCAAATGTGGATGAAGACTACAAATAACCCAGCTAACAGAAAACATTTTCAGAACGTTTCAGGATGCTGTTGGAAATCTGTTGATGTAAACTTATAAGCTTTTTCTTCGATGAAGATTTCTTTCTAGAAAGTTCTGCTACAGGTGTAATAAGATGCTGCCCTGTGCCTGCTATCTAGCTCCAGACTAGCTTACCTGTATATTTGAATAATGTGCAGTATTGCCATTATTATTCATATATTTATTGTTATCACTTTGTTACTTAACCAAATGTAACCTTAGCAGGCATTAACATAAACACGAATGCGTATGAGCATGGAAGAAATTGTTACGTGCTGCATTTTGCCAACAAAAAAAAACATGTGATTTATGTGTTTTTGTTTTTTTAATAAGACGCCAGATGAGGGCAAATTGTGTAGCATGATCAGTCTTGATAAAACAAGACTGAGAGCAGATACCGGTGTTATTTCAAAGCTCTTCACAGCCTTAGATCCAATTCACTGTTGCGCTTTTTAAAATCGCTGCATTCGATTTGTTTAGTGGTCATATTTTGTGTTTGGCTTCACGAATGGTTAACACTTTTCAAGTTGATCACATTTAGAAGCTCTTGGTTACACTGAACTATTGAGGCTTCTGTGGCATGACAAAAAGAGCATTTTCCTAACAGCACAAAGCTTGTTGATTCAAATCCCAGCAAGCGTACATAAAGTGAAACCCTTTTAGTGGTGGTAAATCACTTTGAAAAAGTGATAGCGGTAAATGTTAATGGAAATAGAGGGATTTATGTTTCCCTGAATCCTAGAAGTGTTATCATTTAGCCCAGATTGACCAACGAAGGAGTACTCTGTAATCCAGGCGCGATAACTAAACTGCCTATGCAGAGATGCAAAAACGGAACAATTTTTCATGTCATCATGCATGTAAAATAACTGACATCTTTCCATCCTATCAAGAATAACCACCACGGCCGCCTGCATGATGGACCTGAGAAGATACCCACTAGACGAGCAGAACTGTACACTGGAAATTGAGAGCTGTGAGTAGCTAACAAAGTATCTTTAGTCTCAATATAGCATCTATTCCCTCTGTTTCCTCGATAACGAAGTTGCAATAGTAGGAGAAAAATTAATAAGAGCTGTTCCTGTAGTGTGGGTGCATGGTATCACCTGAGCACAGTCAGCTGGAGCTACTGCCATCACGATCTCTGTTGCAGGCACTTTGGTATGCAAGCCAATCACTCAAAAAACCTCTCAGTGGGTTTTTTTCAAACTTTGCACAAGAACTGTATGGGTGAGGAACTACAACAGATTAAATTTTCAGACAGATCGCCCCCAAATTGAAGCAGTGCTGCATAAAAAAATTTGATCCCGTTAAGATGATAACTCAATAACCGTTTGATGGATCTTTTTCAGACTCTGCAAAGGCTTTTGGGTGGGGGTGCGCAGAATGGAACTAATTAAATTTGGAGACAAATGGCAGAATGGAAGCAATGCCACTTAGTTGAAGAGCAGGGAGTAAGGGTGAAAGCAGATAACATTTGACCTTGCGAATATGATAAACCAAAGAGTATATAATGGGTCTTACTGCTGCTTCACAAAAAACATTATATGGATATGCACAAGGTTTCATTTTCAGACAAATGAAGCAACAGTTTTGTGTGGCAGCAAAAGGAAGGAAAGAAAAGCAGCTATAGAAGACGCTTGGTCTTATAAACACAGTAACTCTAGAAGTCTTATGCATCTTTTTCAAAATCTGCAGCCATATTGCAGGAATGACGAACAGGAATTCGAATACTGAGACGGACATTGGGTGGAATTGCGAGGCGCTCCACAGTCGCCGGGCAAATGGCAGTAACATGAACTTGTGTCATATAGATGAGACTCAGGGTTTATTAAAGGGACGACACAATCGGGAGCACAGAGAAACACTAGCAACTTCAAGACGTTATTGACAAGAAATATAAAGTAGTTATATGTACATTGTGTGCGCAAATAATACGGATAAACTGTCTGTGCCCCCCCCGACCTCTATACATACCAGAGGTATTAAAACTGGTTTGACAGGGCCCACCACCTACAGCTGACACTGTATGAAAGAATTAACTGAGCAACTTTAACATTGTAAACTTTTATTATGTTACTAATCATAAAAGGTTAATGTATTCGATATTTGGTGCCAGTCTATTTTGCAAATTTTATATTACAAATTGAAATTGAAATATTAAGGTATGAAGAAACAAACTGAACATTAATAATATTTCTAAGAAAGCTAAACCCACCACACTTTTCTTAATCCAATGTTTAAGACATACAATTTTTAAAGATTTAGTTAGTAGATTAAGAAAATCAAAGAATTTCCAGTCAAAGGCTGCAGTGTTTATCGTTTCTGATTGTTGGTGATCTTTGTGTTGCAGATGGTTACACCACAGATGATATTGAATTTTACTGGAAAGGGGGGGATGGCGCCGTTAAAGGAGTGGCACGCATAGAGCTGCCTCAGTTTTCAATTGTGGAATACAAGCTCGTCTCAAGGAATGTTGTCTTCTCCACAGGTAACCTCTCATCTTTCTATTCAGAAGGATGTCTTTCCTGAAAAGACGTTCTTTATGTTAAAATTGTTTACATTTTTCTTGTACGCCTACTAATACTGCATCACCCAACATTATGGTCCAAAAAAAACATTACACCCAATCATTTCATTGTACATAATCCCTAATCCTGTACAGTAGGGCTATTCAACTCAGGCCCTCGATTCCAAATCCAGGCCTTGTTTTCAGTTCTCCCAGGTAGTTAGTTTAATAATGACTGATTCTGATTGGTCAGAGGCTTCACACCTGGCTCACAGGTGAAGGAAGGCTGGAAAATCAGCAGGGCTCGGCCCTCGAGGAGCGTGAGTTGAATAACCCTGCTGTACAGTATATCGGTGAGCCGGGATGCCAATCCATCACAGGAGAAACATCACACACTATGACCAGTTCATCTAACTGCATGTGTTTGGGCCAAAGGAGGAAACTGGAGTAACAAGAGAAAACAGAAATGGAGAAAACGCAGTCATGCAGAATGGGGGGGTTGAAGCTCACGGCTAGGAGGTGTGAGGCTACAGTGTTCCCCACGCTGAAAGCAGAGCACATACAGGAAGCAGAAAGCTTCATCAGCATCGATGTGCCAATTTCCCTCACACTCTGTCTTCATCTTCTATTATGAAGGTTTGAGTTCATACATACAGTGCTTCAGCCAGTTGTTTTCCGTCCTGTGGTCCTCTTGTGACATGTGAAGACGCACATTTCAAATGAAGACAAATCGCAGTGAGGCGCCAGTTTCTCCTCTGCCTCTTCAAACCATTGTTTTTTAAATGCCACACTCACGTCTGGCCA
Organism: Cyphomyrus plagiostoma; assembly: GCA_019775915.2. NCBI lineage: Eukaryota > Metazoa > Chordata > Actinopteri > Osteoglossiformes > Mormyridae > Cyphomyrus > Cyphomyrus plagiostoma. Next base: position 15,638,016 of record JABFEA020000038.1, read on the forward strand.
TGATATATTCATGAACCATCAGACCCAGAACGTAAAGTATTTCCCACTATACTTATGGAGACATTACAGTAACGATCTGTCCCTGTGTTCCTGCAATAATAAAATAATATATAATGGGTCTGTATCCATACGGACAGCACATTTTTCGATATAGATATTAGCCAAGAGATAGAGGCCTGTTTCATGCAAAGTAAAAAATAACAGGAAATATACATATATATGTACACTTATCGTTATTATTGCTCTTAAAATATCCACATACATTACTGTATATGGGCAAAAGTACTGGAACACGCCTTTCAATCATTGAATTTTGGTGTTTCATTCAGACGTATAGGCACAAGCTCAATCAAGCTCCTAGGCATGCAGTCAGGTTTACAAACCTTTATGAAAGAATGGGCTGTTCTGAAGAGCTCAGTGAATTCAAGTATGATACTGTCATAGGATGCCACCTTTGCAATAAGTCATTTTGTGAAATATCTTCCCTGCTAGATATTCCTGTCGACTGTAGGTAGTATTAGTGCGAAGTGGAACAACGGGAACTCAGACACGAAGCGGCAAACCATGTAAAGTGATGGAGCGGGTCGCCAGGTTGCCCACGCTCTGTTGTCTCAGTAACTGCAGAGTTCCAAATTTTGTCTGTCATTAACATCAGCAGAAAAACTGCACTTGGGGCTTCATGAAATGGGCCTGTGTAGCTATGCGGCTGCATGCAAACCTCACCTGTATCACCAAGTGTAATACCGAGCATCGGATGAGTGTGTAAAGCCCTGGTTCCCAACCCAGTCCTCAAGGACCCCAGTCCACATTTTTTCTCCTTCCCAGCTTCCAACCAATTAAGAACTCACAGTACCTGGCTGGGTGTGTTGGGAGCCGGGAGAAAACAAAAGTATGGACTGTCTGGGGTCCATGAGGACTGGGATGGCGTAAAGCATGTTACCACTGAACTCTGGAGCAGTGGAACATGTTATGTGGAGTGACGAATCACGCTTCTCTGTCTAGCAGTCTGACGGATGAGACTGGGTTTGGCAGATGCCAGGAGAACGTTACCTACCTGACTGCATTGTGCCGACTGTAAAGTTTGGTGGAGGAGGGATAATGGTATGGGGGTGTTTTTCAGGGGTTGGGTCAGGCCCCTTAGTGGGCAAAAAATTCCCACAGACACACTCCAAATTCTTAAGGAAAGCCTTCCCAGAAGAGTGACAGCTGTTATAGCTGCAAAGGGGGGGCCAACTACATATGGATGTCTATGGATTTAGAATGTGATGTCATAAAAGTTCCTGTATGTGTAATGGCCAGGTGTCCCAATACTTTTGTCCATATAATGTATACTGCTATCTCAATAACCCTTTATGCAGTATTTCATAAAGATAAACACATGCATAAAACAAAACAAACTAAGTGAAATTCTGTATAGACAGAATTATTAAACGATCTTTCTAAAAAGACTAACTCAGCATTTCATACAGGCATATTGGATATTAATTAATGATTCATGATTCATTGTGGAAATGACACATATAGATCATTATATTACATTATATTATGTCTAGACATCTGAAAATATTATTTATTTATCTGACCTGGATTATAAAAAATATTAACAATAAAAATGTTTTTCCATCCATTTTCTGAAACCGCTTATCCTGTTCATGGTTACGGGGTCCTGGAGGCTATGGGCACAGGGAGCAAACCCATCACAGGGCACATTCACACAGTGCTAACTGTGAACCATGGCATCTGTGCCACCCCCCTAGATGGTTATTTACTTGTTTATTCTGTGTCTCCCGTATCCATGTGTCTCTGTCATACAGATGCATGATTCAACTGTACACCAAAAAAAGATTGTTTTTAGCATGAGTAATTTAAATATTAAAGTAAAATGTGGGGTCACCATGCCAACCACACGTACGCATGCACACCTATCAAAACACATTGCGGTTTTTCCCTTTTCCCTTTTTTTAAGGTGCCTATCCACGACTATCACTCAGTTTCAGACTGAAAAGGAATATCGGATACTTCATACTCCAGACTTACATGCCCTCCATTTTGATCACCATCTTGTCTTGGGTATCGTTTTGGATCAATTACGATGCCTCTGCTGCCAGAGTTGCATTGGGTACGTTCATTATCATTAAAGCTTAAGAATTAAGAATTTTCTTCATATCCAAGACACTGCAGCTTGAATATGATATGAGAATTTCAGTGGATAGCAAATCAGGAGGTATTGAAGAGTACATCCAGGGCAATCTCAAGGTTGGCATAGTTTTTCCTGCATCTAACCCATAATAAGAAAAAGAAAAAATATAAATGCTTATACTAAGTTGTGGTTTGATACAGATCCTATAACAACACATGGTATAATTGAACAAAATATAACAATTTTTTAATCAAATAATGTAATGTTATTACACCATGTAACAACACATTATGTAATAATGCCACATTATGACATATAACTCGAAAAATGTAATTTATAGCCAACATTATACATATTGCAATATGAGCCTATTATTATTATTATTATTATTATTATTATTACTGCTACCACATTGTCCAAAAAAAGAGCATCATTGTGTATTTATGATCCATTTGGGTGTCTTGAATTGGGTGTCATAGTTGTATTCATTTGGGTGACTTCTGTGACAGAATAGCACGCTCCTCAATTTATGAATGAGGTTACGAACTACTTTATTTAGAAGTAATAAGAATTAATCAACAAATTATCTTAAATACTAAGTAACAAACTACTTGCCATGAAGCTTTCGGTTAACGCACCTCAAAAAATTTATTTACCGGTAAATTTATCCATTAAAAAATTCTTACATTTTGTTGTGTCATTACTTAATATGGTGATATTACATAACGTGTATGTAATAATGCTGCATTATGTGATGAAAATGAAATGTTTTCACATTATTACATAATGTGTTATTACAGACCCTCTAAACAAGTTACATTAGTGTTTGTAGGATCAAAGTGCCTGATTGCTGCCTCTTTTTCCTCCCTTGACTGTGCCATTCTCTTACCTTCCTACCTCAATTAGCCTTGAACTACTTAGTTCACTATGTAATTTTATTTATTTATTTCCGTACTTAATACTAGATTAATACTTAATCTTAATCGGAATAGCTACAGGGTCTCCCCTAATTGTCTGGCCTTCCAGGGATTACAACTGTGCTGACAATGACTACCATCAATACACACCTGCGCGAGACACTACCCAAGATTCCCTACGTCAAGGCCATAGACTTGTACCTGATGGGCTGTTTCGTCTTCGTCTTCCTTGCCTTGCTGGAATATGCTTTCGTCAACTACATCTTCTTTGGACGAGGCCCTCAGATGCAGAAGAAAATGGCTGAGAAGACTGAGAAGGCCAACAATGACCGAGGCACATATGGCAACACAGTAAGTCCTTGAAATAATTTTTTTACATTATCTAAACACACCTGAAAAAGCAATTGATTTATTTACCATATAGATATACTTTATCCAGAGACATATGTTTGGGCTTATAATACAACAATAATGCATCATATGATGGTTCTTAAAACTACCTGTAACACTTTGCCTGTTCAAATAACATTTAATCATAGGAATTAAATGTACTGGTATGCCCACTGGTTTTACATTTGTCACAACTAGTCATTTTTACAAATAATAATATAGCTCTTTCAGGATGCACAATATACTGAAGTGTGGTAGCTACATTATTAGGGATTTAAAAAAACTCAATCAAAACAATACAGTAAGAAACTTCTAAAAGCTTTCTCCCAGACACTGTAATTCAGTTATTGTACAGTAATCTTAAATATTTCTGTATTTGCTGATTTTATGGTGAGATTTTAACAGTGGAACAGCATCCGTCAAAAGTTCCGGACAGAGAGATTATGTTACACAGCCTCTTACCCAAGGTTATTGGGCACATTATCTACACTCTGTGAAACCACCTCAGAAGTTAGCTCTGCAAGGAATGAAGCAGCATTCTGGACTGGTGTAGCCTACTTTTCCTCTCACTCATAAGAATTCCAAAGTAAATCATTATGTGGGAAATCCTCTGCGTCATGAAGACCTTTTGGTAACCTGCTGTTTTTAAAATATTCATAGTAAAGGTCAGGTTATGGTTAGAGAGACAGTGTGGTTTATTGTGCTAAAATGCCTAGCTACTAAATTTTTAACAGCAATCAATTTCAAGTTAAAATAATTACTGGGGAATGTGATAGAAGGACCATATTTTGCATACCATGCGATATAGGCAGAGTGGGACTGTTCCCTCAGGAAGTGAAGCTTCTGTTGCTCTGGGGATTGTCATTCAGATCAGATGAAGGGTGTGTTTTTGTATTCCTTATTTGAAATTAGTCTTCTCTCAAAGAAGGCGAAGCACCATCTGTTAAACAGTCCAATCAGGTGCAGGGGTGTCATGCCTTACAGCCGGTGAGTGTGTGCTATGTATGTCATTCTGTTTGTCATTATGCTGTCACATATCTGTCTCCTTCATTACAGAAGACTTTCCTGTCAGCATTCTGCACATTTCCTGTTCTGTTACCCATGTCTTAGCATGATGGTTTTTTTCCCATTGATCCAATACCACAATATTTTGTTCTCATCCTGCTGCTTAAACTCCACTAAACTCTTATATATGATTTTTATTGGCTGATACGCTAACGTTGCTCTTAATTGAAATGGTGCATCTGAATATTTTCTTCCTGGTCATGCAACTGAAATAATGACCACATCACATCCACTAATCTGGAGATTCCCTTTAGTCTATTTGAATCAAATTTTTGATTTCGGTTGAGGAATCCTTGTCTCAGGGAGTTCTGGAAGGCTCAGGAAGTCTACATTCCCAGCTATGGAAACAGGCTTCTCGTTTTGTGTATGCTCCCTAATTCTCATCTCAATCTCCCAAGGACTCTCCATTGTTAATTTATTTAAATTTATTTTTTTATTATCTCTTCCTTCGCCTCAAGGTTGATACCCATGGAAACATTCTCCTAGCAACCCTGGAAATCCACAACGATGTGATCAGCAATGAGATCACCTCCAGCGTGACAGAGACCAAGAACTCCTCTGTGGTCTTTGTTGGCTCTGAGGTCCAGTACAGGAAAGGAAGTACGGCGTGTGGACAGCAGCGGCAGAGGCTGCACCCCAGGGCACAGCTGAAGAAGCCGCGTCTGCGTAGGAGGTCATCGCAGCTCAAGATCAAAATCCCAGACCTCACAGACGTCAACGCCATTGACAGCTGGTCGCGGATAATATTCCCTTCTGCTTTCTCCGTCTTCAATGCAATGTACTGGCTGTATTATGTGCACTAAAATGTTGCTTTTTCCATTCTTTTCTTATTTTTTAAACAACTTTATACTATTTGAAAAGGGCCAGTTGGTTCATCATTTTGTTACATTTTTTATATTGCGCTGCTTTTCAATCCAAGGAAACACTATGAGACAAAAAAGTATTCTTTTTCAAGACTTCTATAAGAAATAGATGCATTTTGGACATCTGAGTACTCTGAAGCACTGGAGGCATGCGTGTACGTATATACGAGAAAGTTATTAACTGCTACCTGGAATGTTTATGCACAAATATGATAAGTGTCGTGATACTACGTATATATTCTTTATTTAAAGGTAATCTAAGCGTTTTCAAAATTTGTGTGACAAAGATAAATCGATTTATCTACAAGTAATTAGTTGGGAATGTTTTTTATAGCCTGCAGGTAACGATCTTTCTGTCTTGCTGTATCACATGGTGTTTGTAAAAAAGTGGTTTCCATTCTAATAAGCCATTAATAATTAATAAGCCAAACTGTTAGACAACTGAGATGCTCTGTTTGATACTTTGGATTTCATTTTCCTTGTATTCTTACAGATCATCTTTGACCGCACAGAAACATTTAGGAGGAATCCTGTTACAAAGTTTGTCATGTCCTATACGCCAAGCATTAAACACTTTTGGAAGCTTTCTGTATAGTTATACATATAATTATAGTTATACATATAATCATATACTGTTGTGTTCTGGACCGTACCTTTCACCGCAGTAATACCTAAATTTACTATAAATCCCCCATTAGTAGTGCTGTGTATCATTTGACAGTGTATTATCTGCATTATTTATTTGAAGTCTTTTTTTTTCTTTAAATGCTTCTCATAAATAAATTGCCATAAATCATAAACAGATCTGTTTCCTCCCTTACATTCCTCATTGCTCAACAACGATAGTTTTGCGATTCGGTGGATATTTTATTTTTCACTTTAGCATGTCTAAGTATATATGTGACAACAACAAATATGAATAATGTTGCCCTGACGTCCCCAAACTGTCACTTAGAATTAACTGATAATCAAGACGCGGTTAAACTTGTGTAGATTGATATATATCATAAATATTACATTTCAGGCGCTTTGCCTTGTCATGAGACAGCAACCCTGAAGTCTACGGTTACTGGGCTTGAACCAAAACAGCTGAAGTTACTCAGGTCATCGCTTAGCAGCTGCTGCTCACCATCCAAGGGAAGCAATCAAAGGAACGAAAAAGCCCTAGAAGTAAAAATGATAATCAAGAGTGTCATTAGTACAGAAGCTGACGCTGATCATTTTTCTTTAGAAATTAGCAATTAGGTTACTTGCAGAAAAATGCTGTTTGAGGAAAAGCAATTTTGCAGTTGTTCAAATTTTATGAACCTTTTGGGCAGGCATTGGCAAACCGTGTGATCTTTTCCAGATTATTTAACTTTAGATATTTAATGACTCTAAAGACTTACAACCATCTTAAGAACAAAACAGGGCACATTCCATAAGTATTATCTTATAACGAGGCAAAGTTTATGATTGAAGGTCAGTTGCAACAGCCATATCACCCAACTTCACAGGGTCACCAAAAAACTCAGGAAAGTCACCTGAGATTCATTCATGCAGCCCGTAAGACACCTATAAAAACATAAGAAATGTACAAACGACAGGAGGACATTCTGCCCATCAAGCTCGTTTGGGGAGAACTTAACTAATAGCTCAGAGTTGTTAAAATCTTATCTAGCTCTGATTTAAAGG
>JABFEA020000038.1:15668435-15684257 GCA_019775915.2 Cyphomyrus plagiostoma
TTACTGACTTGATGCTATACTCTGACTAAAAAGTGTTCCTTTAATTTTTTTGAGCAGTGTATATATATATATATATAGTAAAATGTGGGTGGTAAATGCAGGTGGTAAAGCATTTTACTAAACAGTTGTTTATATGAAACATTACATGAAACATATAAGCTTGAAACATATATAATCAGAGCTGCGTAAGGCTCAGGTGTCTACACGGGGCAGATACAATGGAATAGAACTGTTCCTCTGCATAACTGCATGAAAGTGCACACAGTAAGACATCTGAGCACTGGCAGAATATTACATTGCATGTTACTTTGAGGGACCAGTCCTGCCTTGGCTATTTTTAGAATGCAGAACATAGTTAAAACATGAATTCCACTGATATATGATCATGAAGTACTAACTCATGTTATTGTGACCTAAATCAAATAACACTGATTGTTTTTGCATGTTTTGCAAGTAATACATATATTTTTCATTTCCAGGTGGCATTCTAGCCACCTCCAGAGTCCTGGGTTTCATTCTCCTAAGGCATTATGTATGGACATTTACGTGTTCTCCTATCTTCCAATATATACGGTTATGTGAATTGGTTTTTTGAATTTCCCAATGTGTGTGCACTCTGAAATGGACTGGAATTCTAACAAGTGTCTTATGTTTGCTGGAATAGGTTCTAGGCTCACTGAATAGACAGTTACTGACAATTAATGTTATTAATTTGATACATTTTACCTGTTAAAATAATCCATTGATTAGTGGGAAACTGATGATTAAACCATAAAGTAAATATTTTGTTTTCATACAGTTATAGGCGAAAAGAAATGTTGTTTTACTTTAGGTAAATTTTCTAAGAAAAATGTACAATTTATTAACTATGCTCACCCATAATTAGCAGAGTGAAATGGTTTTTATTCTCTCCTTATAATATTTAGAATAGAAATGCCTTGTGATTTTTTGTTGAAGTTCATATACATAACTTTGTTAATTATAGGTCAAATTTAACGTGTTACAGTAACAAATTACAGTTTTGCCTGAAACTGGGTTGACCACCCACACCCTGCAAAGGCCTGAGGGTACAACACAACACAAAAAGGATTAATTAAAGCAATAATTTGTAAAGAAACAGGCTTAGTTAGCATCTGATTTAAAGTGACATTGTTATTTTGTTAACTATAACGTGGGTTGGTGCAGGGCTGGAATGTGATTATTTGTACCTAGTTGTCCCTGGACTTTGGTGTCCCCTTATGATGAAATTGCTGAGTTTGTGGAGGGAGTATTCCATGATAAATTTTGCTGGCCTACTAGCTAGGGAAGGGCAAAGACACATCAAAATGTATTTTAATATAAGATACCAAACACCCTAATAGTAAGTGTATCAAAATAAAGTTCTGTATTAAAGATAATTTTCCAAGGGAGGATGAAGTCACTTCACATACCTATCGACATATTTAATCTGTCCCTTTACCAGTACAGTCAGCTGATTAAGTGGACACTGTTTCTGAGCATCCACTATTATCAACCTAATGAGGAATGCTATAAAATCTGAGAGATGTAAACAGTCTACAGATCAAATATTCTGACCTACCTACTAAACCCCAGATTCCCATATATCCCAATGATCACTCAGACGAAGATTAGTTTTTATAATAACCAAGAGTTTGTTTGACAAACAGTTTGTTGATGACTCAAAAATCGTATAATAATCTAATTATTTAGTATTTGGGAATGAAAGGCCACTTTGCATCAGCAACACTAAGTCATTCAGAAGTAGACAATGGATCACACATTTAATCATAACTACAGGCAGCGGGGCTCTTACACACTGGTCCACATCAACGGTGCTACGGTGGAGAGGGTGAGCACCTTCAAATACCTCAGCGTCCATCTACAGGAGGACCACACCTGGTCCACACACACATGCTCTTGTCAGCGAGGTGAGGCAGCGGCTCTACCATCTGAGGCAGCTGAGGTGATTTAAGGTCTCTCAAGGTAAGGTCTTAAGGTCTGTCCTTAAGACCTTCTACTCGGCTGCTATAGAGAGCATACTGACCATGAGCATCACATCGTTGTTTGGGAACTGCTCTGCCCAGGACCAGAAAGCCCTGCAGAGGGTGGTTAGAGTAGCTGGGCGCTGCACCAGATCTGCCTTGGCCTCCGTACAAGACATCTACAGCAGCCGCTGTAGGACCGGAGCAACAAAAATCTCCATGGACCCATCCTACCCCGATAACACTCTGTTCTGCCTGCTGAACTCGGGCAAATGCTCCCACAGCCTTATGACCAGAACTGAAAGGTCAAGGAGGAGCTTTTCTCCCAGGTCATAAGGCTCCTAAACCAGGACAAGGCTTCCACCGGACTCCACAGTGACTCTTCAGTCACTGTAACAATGACATATGCTGTGAGTGCTGCTTTCAAAGTGTCCAAAATCTCCAGCCTCTTGCACATTGCACTTATATTGCACTATACGTATACTATTACCTATCGCTTATTTATAGATTATGTACAGCTGAAAATTTCATATATATTTTTTTATTTTATTATTTTTCCTTATTTGTATTATTATTATTTTGTTAAACATGCACAGCCACTTGGAGTGACCAGGGTCACATTTCACTACATGTTTGTATGTGTACAACTGTGTACATGATGAATAAACCTCTCAAATCTCTCTTGAATCTTGAATCTCAGAAAGTTTTAGAACTAATTCATTTTTTGATTACTATAATAACTTATGTGTCAGAGTCATTCATGCAATATGGTATAAAAATACACGATCCTATTAAACAGATACTAGAATTAGGGTACTAGGTACTGTAATTATGGTCTATAATGGTTACATAAAGAAAACTACATGTCAGGTACTTCAAAACAGTTCAAAAGTTCCAGCAAAAAACAGGAAAACGTGTGTGTGAGTGTGGGTGAGAGAGGAAGCATGTGATCAAGTAGGTGTGTGGGTGGGTGTGTGTGAGAGAGGGTGTGTATTGAATGAGCGTGTGTGTGTGTGTATTTTGCAGTGTTTTTAAACTACAAAAATATAAAACACTTAAGTATTTTGATACAAAATATGAAAACATTTTCATCAATCCCATCAACTACAAATTACAAAATTATGTATTTGAAATAGGTTTTTAAAATACATGTATCGTAAATACGGCCCATCCCTGCTGCTAGCTCATCAACCCACTGGCAACATGTTTCGTATGCTAGATAACCAGTCCAGGCCTTGGTTGGTTAAAAAGCGTTGTTATATTGGTCATCATCAGCATATGTAAGTAAATGTCATTAAATAGGAAGAGCACAATCAAATTCTTTATTTCTTTACCTGAAAAATCCAGGCGGTCCACAAAGACAAACATTTCTATGACAGCTTGCCTCAGAGGGATGTAGATTTGAAAGTTACGTTACAACAGACACCCATAAAACTGCAGCTGCTGTGTCACAAAGTAACTGAATCAATATGTTTTCATGAAGGGAGATTTGTAACTGTCTGAACATCAAAGCTACTGTACATCATGTGATCAAGAGCAAATGGTTGCTGTTTCGCAAAAGCTTTCCTTTACTCATGTTTTGCAGAATTTCACACTCATTAGAGAACTTGGAATTTTTTTCTTTTAGAATGAATTTACCACTGTCCAGTTTATGAAAAGCAAGCTGAGCAAAAATGCTTCATAAAATGCATTTAACTCCAGTAGGGAGTACAATGTAGGAACAGAAAAAAACACCTTAATGACATAAGCACATGGTCACTACACCTTACAACATAAAAAGTTGTGACTTGTAACAGGGGAGGGAAATGGGGAGGTGGAGATAGTCCAGCATAGACAAACAGCCATCCGGCCCTGCAGCCATAGAGATGCTGGTCACAGACCCGCCTGTTCACACTGAGGGTATGAAGCGGCGAATGCATGGGATGGGGGGAGGGTGTGGTGAGTACATATCTGTACGTATGTATATGTGTGTATCCAGGTGTCCTTGGGATTGGGGGAGAGGAATGCAAGAGAGTTTCACTGCCTTGTTCTTCCGGGGAAGTTGATAATTTAGCAGCGGCTTTGGCCGAGGCCAATGCTGATTAGGGGGGAGCCAAAATCAGATAGGATAGGGTTGTTTGGGTTTCCAGGCGAGAAGCTGTAATTTCACAGCGTCCACGCTGGTCTCCGCCATCCAAAATCCGTTCTCTGTGATGTTATCCAATTTGAGATCAATAGTCACTGTCTGAGTGCCAACAGCTCTGCCCCCTCCATCAATCATTCCGGCCAGCCTAGTGGGGTTTTGAGCGGCTGTCACGGTTTTCTTCAGTCTTCGATAAACCAGGGCAATGCCTAATCCAATCAGCATCAGACTGTGATCATAGTTCCGAATAGGTAAATATCTTCGGTGTCCTCCATGGACAGAGCCGCCAGACACACGACCCTCCACTTCTCCCATCCGTCTATCATGCAGCCAGCTGCGTACGTCCCTGCAGGACAGTCAGCTTGCCCTGAACCTGTGCTTCTCGTCGAAAAGATGGTGTCAACTGCATTGAGAGACCAGCTGATTAAATCCATGATTTTTCTTAGTTTGGAGAGCAGGGCTGAGAGAGTCTTTCAAAGTAAACATTAAAAGAAAATGCCATAAGTACTATAAATACGTATTTACTAAAAGACACAGAAGATGTTTCTCTGGCATTGGCCTGGTGTGTGTCTGGGTCCATCATGCTGCATATAATATAAAATATTTCCATGTTACATAATGAAAACACTGACAAGCTACTGGTTGTTTTTGACATATGCAAAAATATGCTTTGTTGTTATCTGTGTCCTGCCTTTACTTAGGATTCAAATTATATAAATGAAGGTGACCTAGTTTTACTTAAAGATATCTTTAATCAAGTGAATGTATGTAGTACTGCTGATTTTTTGTTTCTTTCATCCCCCCTGCCCCCAATTTCCATCCTCTGTTCTTCAGGAGGGACTCAGTAAACAGTTTTAGGAATAGTCATGCAGCTCAGTAACAATGATGCTTATGAGTAATATTTGAAACTCCTCCAAATGTATGTAATGATGCTCGGGTATTTTTAATACAGCACATTGTTTTACACAGAGATGTTCGTATGACAAGGAAAAGCTTGTTTGACTAATGCAGTTATTATAAAGCTGAGTAATATTTTTGTCAATGACAGGTTTTTATTTGCAAATGTGGATGTTATTACAGTCATGCATGACAATGAACCTTCTGTCGTTTAATAAGAGCCAGGATACAGAATTAAGATTTCTGTGCTGCTCTATTTCACTGTTAACTTACGAACACTTTTTTCAAAGCATTGCAGTGGTTTACCAGTAAGAAGTGTACATTCTTCATACTGGTAAAATTCAAGGTTTTTGAATTTCAAAATCACGTTATTTGAATTGAATTTTAAATTTGAATTCACATGATTTCAAAGCCAGCGTAAAGATGTTATGCATCTCAGCCACATTCAAAGAGGACGTCCTGAATGAGTCTGTGTGGATAGTATACAGTGCACTGGATTTGACAAATAAGTGGCAGCTAGTCACTTTTATCCTTAGTGGGAATAGACAGATTTCTAACTAATTTTGAATAAACAGTATTATGAAAATGCAGTGAAACCCATTTTTACACATTAATAATAATTTGTTAATCAGGCAATAAAACATTTAACTGTAAGTGAGGTAACACAACAATGCCACACTGAAATGAAATGTATAAATAGCTGTATTTTCATCCAACTGGTTCTACGTGTATGTGCATCATCTCAACAGCTGTGCTTCTAGCCAGTCCTGCTAGACTCCTACCAACAGGGAACTTAATTATATATCTCACCGACATGATTCTTTCAAGGCTACACAAAAGTATATGCCATGCGTTCACTCGAGAGCATTATTGCATGTCCATATCAAAATACTGAATATGGGGATTCTGTTGTGAGTGTGAGTGTCGCTGCAATGTGCTGCTATCATTTATAATGATATGCATATCAATGGTTATTTTAGACAGAGAGTATTAATAATGCCATTTTTGTCTCTTTACCTTTATATATTTGAGAATATATGTCTGAACATAGTTTAACAGCAGAAATGCACAAGGATACAGTTGTAGCCAGAGTGAGCCTTACTCATTTAGTTTGCATAAGAAGAAGAAGAAATGTACAGATCTATTTTCTTTAGTAATGCTGGTTTTAATTTTATTACTATAAATTCAAGCCTTCCAATCTTATACTCATAAAGTGTACTGGCTGACAAAAAATACATAAATATCCTGTTCTCTTTAGAGTGAGAATAAGCAAAGGCAGGTAGAAGTGTCTGTGCATCCATGTTTTGCTTAGTGATCTAACACAGGCTTGTGGGGCTGCCTTGAGAATAAGGCAAAAGGGTGTGGAAAAACCTGGCAAGGATGTCAGTCTGTACCAGCTTACATACATGAAATGGAATGAACCTCATAATGGACTGGCAGAGTGACCCTGGCATCAGGACAGAGGGTACTTATATTTTGGAACGTAATCATCAAATGTGTGGAACAAGAGTATAAGCTGAATTGGAACGGCAAAAGTATATCTTCTATATTCTTAGCTAGATTTGTTAGTTCATTGTGAGCAAACACATGAAATATGTAAACAATTTCAGAACTGGAATGGTTAAAAGCAGAAGGACTACCTTTTTGTGTGTGAAAAGTTTTAATCCTGCCAGGTCATTCATCAGTCAGTGTCAACATCTAAGACTCTGAGTACTGTTGTCACCTCTAAGTAACTTCCTCGGGCAATAAAGTTTTACCAAATGAGACGCCTGACTCTTGTTTCAGTAAGATTATGTGAAGTGGCCTCTTGTGATTGGACAGTCTGAGTTGCGTGTTTCAACACATTCTCTGTGGTTCTGGCTGGACACGCCCACTAGGCACTAGGGCGTGATGTAATACAAACAAGGTTGCATTGCTAGATTACAGGTGAAATCCACCGATCTATAATAGACGCCCACTAGGCACTAGGGCGTGATGTAATACAAACAAGGTTGCATTACTAGATTACAGGTGAAATCCACCGATCTATAATAGACGTGTTATTTTTTTTTTCTTTTTAGTCAGGCTAGCTGATATGATTAACAGGTTTTACACTGTGAATTTTATAAAGAATGCCCAGTACAATAGCATTCCTAGCATCTCCAGCTGTGAGTCACCATTACCATTTTTAAAATTATATTCATATAATTTCAGTTTTCTTGGTTGACCACTTGGCTCCTGTCCCAGACAGCATAGGGTGAAAAGCTGGGGTACATCCTGGAAGGATTCTAGTTTAGTGCAAGACACACACACACACACACAAAATCATACACTATGAACTATTTTTGGACTTCAGGAGGAATTCTGCAAGACATGTGCAGAGCAGGGGCATGATCCAAACACCAGTGCTGAAGGTGTGAGGTAACAGCACTAAGCACAGAGCCACCACACCACTTCAATAGAATAATTTTCTCATATAATTTTTCAATGTATTCTTCAATGTTGCAAAATGTTTAGACATTTAAGTCTGGCCACTAGGAGTTATACAATACATAATTTTATATAGGAATGTACATATACACAATGTCAGATTAAATCAAAAATACAAAGTAAACGAATAATATTTAGTAATATAAAATTCCACAGTCTAGCTGGGAAACAGGTACAGTTGCAACACTGTCTCCATAAAATGCTGCTTTTCCTCCCTGGCTGGATTTTAGAAGCCTTGTTGACTTCAGTTGCTCCATTCACAGTTTCATATACATTTACGAAGAATTTACCAATAGTTCTAGACATAACCATTTTACTCACTAGTACGCATTTACAAATAGCCTCTGTCATGCTGACTGATACTTCTGCAGAGCTTGGTGTAGTTCCTCTCTGTAACTAAAATAGCGTGAAATTCTAGCTGAGGGCCAGAGTTGGCAGATTCGATAAGGAATCGGGGAAACAGGTCATGCAACATGTTCCTCTGCAGGAGATCAGCCGGCGCATCAAGGCCAAAAGTGGCATTTCTGCTTTCTGTGCCAGGCTCAGGGGCCAGGCAGCGTGCAGCGTGCAGTAGCCGGTGAGACAGGGGGGTTGGGGGGTTACTAGTTGAGTTTGACTGATATGAGTGGTTACACTAGCTAGCTAAAGAAAGCCCTTTTTAATGTTCCCACGCTGCACCTTTTTCATCAGCCCACTCATTTTTTACTGACCTGTTAGCTGCGATTAGAGAAAAGCAGGCTTGCTGCAATAAGACACCTGTAGTTGCCAGACAGGTCTGTTGGGTCCCTCCCCTGTGCTTTTGCTCCAAGTTCAGACCTGTGATCCCAAAGCACACATTGTTGTTATGGGAAATGTGGAGACAGAGCATGTACTCCCTGCTTTTCGTGTTGCGGTGTCTCCTCAGCCTGCCTGCTTCTTACGGCGTCCCCACGCAGGGGAGCTTCAGAGCCCTCCAGTTTCATCCCTCCATGCTGGACTTCCAGGAACAGTAAGTATTACCTCCTAAGTTCTGTTTAACATCTCGCTTCCTTGGTGTTTAGGAAGCAGTCTTTATTATTTCAACAGTTCATAAAGTTATTTTATTTTATCATTTATACAACGGTAGTATCTCAAAAAACTTTAGCTATTCGTCAATTTTTAGGTCTATATGAATGATCTGAAAGAGCTGAAAAAACTTGTTTATGAAATTTCACCATGTTTTACTTTGAAGAAGGAAACTTAGCTAAAAAAAACACAAACAACAAAAAATGACATACTTGGGGTTTTATGAAGGTTTTCAAGATTTGAAAGTTTAAAGTATGCATTATTTGATTAAACGTGATCCAGAATCAGAAGGGTGTGCTCCAGTCAGTGGGAGTGACCTGAACGACATTACGAACACCTGCACGACAAATCAGTGGCAGGTGCGCAGGTGGATTCTCTTAAAATGAGCATGTGCTCTAATAAGGAAATATAGGTCCCACATCACATTTCAAATTTACATTATTGCCAATGTACAAATTTTACATTATTACAAATTTTATTATTAATCTGCATAACTATTTTGTTTGCTATTCTATGATTGTTATTCAGTGTTTACCTATATTCCACTTCAAATAGGAACAAAACAATTAATTAAATACATTAAATAAACAGATACATTTCTGTTCTTTGGTGCACATTCCAGCTATTTCCAGTGTTCTATCAATGTAAAGTGCTAAACAGTTAGTGATGGTCAACATGTACACATTAGGCTCACTGCATTGGAACCGTGGATTACCTACAATTTGGGTTTTTTTAAGTCTGCAAGCTGATTTTATACAGACTTCGACTGGACTTGTTAACAAGCCAGGTGTGGCTTGTTAACGCTAATTCTATAAATTTTTAATAGAATTAGCGTTAGGAAATTGTACTGGTAAAGTAACCATAATGGCCATGTGCTCTGTCATGTTTTTAATATCCGTGCAGGGCTGTTGGGATACCAGAAGTAAGAAAAGTTTATTTACACAATCCAAGTTCAGAAGGAACTATCATTTTAATATCAATATCTGCAGCAACTTCACATTTTTGCACATCATTTTTTCAGAATAGGGTAAGTACTTGATCACTTAATTTTATTATATTACTGTACTAATTTTGCTGCTTATTTAAACTATACAGTTCCTTTTTTTTACTCCAAAAATAACAATGTTCCCATATTCAGATAATTCTACCAAAAGGAAACACATCTTTTGATGTAGTGTTTCAAGCCCGAGTCGTAGGCAATGTGGAAAACACCTTTTTCATTAATACATCTCACCATGGCATTTTCACGTACCAGGTAAGTACTGACAGGTCACAAGAATTTCATGCCACAGAACTGGTGCGGAGGTAACGCACTTTTCACCTACGTCCCTTTTGAAGGT
Organism: Cyphomyrus plagiostoma; assembly: GCA_019775915.2. Taxonomy (NCBI): domain Eukaryota; kingdom Metazoa; phylum Chordata; class Actinopteri; order Osteoglossiformes; family Mormyridae; genus Cyphomyrus; species Cyphomyrus plagiostoma. The sequence continues at coordinate 15,678,290 of JABFEA020000038.1, forward strand.
GTTTGGTGTGGGTATACCCGACCCTTACAGACTGCGACCCTTCACTGGGTGCAGAGCGGCAGACCCGCTGAACGGCAACCTTTCACCACTGGTAAACAATCCGAATCCATGCAGAGAAGCACTGCAGGTACCATCCTTGCTCTCTGGACGTGTGTCACTGCTCTTTGTTATGTCTGATTTATCCAGCAAACATGATCTCAGCAAGGTTTCTCATCAGTTGCGTGTCATTTTGTGTTGCATGCACACTCGTTCAAATATTAAAGAAAAAGTGGGAAAAGGTTCAGTTTTAGCGTAAGTTATATCCACCTCATGGCAGTACTCGAAGCTGTAATGTAGTGTGGAGTCACTAGGATAAGTTGTACATTACTTATACACATATGTAGTAGCCAATAATGTTATAACTACTGTTTATGTAGTAACTGCCAATAACATAATAATTTTTCCATGCTTTGTGTAATATATCAATAATGTAATAATGGTCTTGTACTATTCCAATAACTGGCCAATAATTGTATACATTTTTGACTGAGGAATAATATTACATTATTGGTAAAGTATTGCATTATTGGCTTTTATCACATTAAGAATGGAAAAAATATTATGTTTTTGCACTATTGGCTGCTACAACATACAGGCAGAATACTTAATTTATCTTCTATCACTTTTCCCGCACACATAAATGATCTGGTTAATAAACTAAAATAATAAAATGCATGATTCAGAGGAGTTTTTAGCTTCTCTGGTGAGATGCCACAGTACAGTAGTTTTAAACGCTTCCGCCCGGTTCCTTGCCTCCAGGTGGGGCAAATGCATGCCAGGTCAGAGGACTTTTACTTGGATCTGCCCAACGGTCAGGAAGAAGATACAACATTATGGGTTGGTCTCTAGCATTCATGCATTTTATGATTTTTGAAATAAATTTTTTTCAAGGCTATAATTTTGGTCAGCAGTAATCATCCCTTCCTTTTTTCAGTTGACGTGGTGAACTCGGGATACTGGCTTGCCTGATATTTTGTCCGCTTAATGCAGGAGACGCCTTCAGTTGAGAAAAAAATAGTAATGAAGACCAGCATCACCTCAAGGGTAAAAAAAAAACACACAGGTTTGCTCAGAATCAAAGCCCGGTCTCCCACCCAGGAGAAGTATATCATCCTTCCAGTGAAGATGGCGATACCTTCAGGTACGAGTACAGATCACAGTGTCCCATAGTAATTATCAGGTTGAACAAGCCTTCTTCAGCCATTGTTGACGATTGTTATTCTGCCATAGTGCCTGGTGTGTACATTTCTAAAGAGAAGCTGGATTTTGGTACACTGAGATCACAAGGTAAGCCAAACTTATAAACCAGTGTCTTCTCCTAAAACTTTCTTCCTGAACACAGTCAATGGTCAAAAATACAGGATATCTTTGGCAACGGCTAAATGAGATAGACAGATAGGTAGATAGATAAATAGTAAATGAGGTGCATGACTACAACTTTATGTTCTTGCATGTGACTTGTGTCTATCTTATGTTCTCCGTATTTTTATTTATTATGCAGATCCTTCAAAACATATGAATGTGTACCTTATAAATTTAGGAAAAAAGGATGTGCCAATTAAAGTAGGTATCCCTTTTATATATATATATATATATATATATATATATAATTGTCTAGTTGATCTTTCTTCAGTTTAGTCCAACTTTTTTTTTTTTTTTGATTTACAGAGTGTTAGCAGTATGCCATCAAACAAAGCACTCATAATAGACTTTGAGCCAGTCACGGTGAAACCAGGAGAAAACATCAAAGTTTCAACTATTAGCTTCTATGGTAAGTTGTAGGATCATTAAATTATGAAGATTGCAATGTGTTTTGAAGCATTTTTTTGTCAAAGAACTGGATTAATGTAATGGGTTTGGTGCAATCTCCACATAATGACTGTGACTAACTATAGAACTGGGTTTCCTAGGAAGTGATTATTATTACAAATTCTTGCTATGTGTCATTCTCAACATTCTCATATGTCATAACAGTCAGGTCTGAGCCACACTCAGCTTTACTGGTGGAGCCTATTTGTATAGTTTATAAATTCCCTTGGGTTTCTGCCTCTCCTCCAGTCCATTCAGTTTTTCATGCTGACTGTGAATCCCTTTTGGTGCATGAAGTGTGTAAACTCTGAATCCTTTTTAGTGTTTGAAAAAAAAACTGTTCTGCTGAGTGATACTCCCTACTGAATTTCCAAAAAATCAACAAACCCCCGCCAGAGAGAAAATACAAATAAAATGTGATTGCACCAGCCGACATATCAGTGTAGTATTCTGAATTTTATGCTGTGGAAATTTATTTTTCAGCATCAAAAGTACATAAAAAGTCTCAAATGTCTGGTAAAATAACAATAAAGACAAATGAAGAAAGCTACACATATCTTGATATTCCATATAAAGCTGAAGTTTTCAATGGGTAAGTAATGCATTAACCTTATAGCAAATGCAACACAAAGAAAAATAATACAGAATTACTGAAAGCTGTAGTCATATGATTTGTTCTACCCCCTCTCTGCCTCTGTTACCATTATATCCCATTCTTCTCCTTTTGGGAGATCAAGAACATGACTCATTGGTTTGGTTAGATCCCCTCCATCTACCTGCAAGCCAAATATTATGTCTGTCACGACTCGAAGGACAAAAGACTCGAGGGCAGGCACGCTGGTTCAACCCCAATGACTAGACTGGGGAACACAGTACTGGAAAGCATGTATATTTGAGATAATAAGGGAGCTAACGAGAGGCACCTTGGAGTGATTAACACAACGGTTAGGAATGAGGGGTAAGACAAATGAATGACAGGTGTGGCTTGTTAGGGTCACACTAGGGAGGAGACTGGAGGGTCAGTTGGACATGGCAGGTAGGACATGGCAATGTCACAGTATTTGTACTGAGCATTCCTGTATGGGACTATACCTTCACTTCTATCTTAATTAAGTAATCTGGCTACTGATTATTACTATTCTGAGATGTGGCTTTCAGAACTTAGCCAAGCATATTTAGATAATTTCCCCCTTCTTTCAATGCAGGTACCTCTGGTTTGACAGCACAGCTACTTTATTCCACATAAGAGACAGTCTAACCGAACCAGTGAAGAGACCCATCCTTGTAACCAACACCTACGACTTCCCAGTTCTAATCCATAATGTTTCCCTGGCAGAAGAGGCCAAGACAATGTTCAATGTTAGTGACAAGATCTTAATCAAAACAGTGGAGGGATGGGTGGATGAGAATTGACATTAATGGAAGGATATTATATTCAAATGATTGTTTCTGAATTTTAGACATGTGGGAATAATCAAATTAGACGTGATTGTTTCTGTAAATGACACATTGCACTGTCAAGACTATGGATCATAAAGTCTATGAATTCTTGTATCCAGAATGTTGAGTAACCTGTCTGTACCTATGTTGCTGTTAGGTGCAGAACTTCAGCCAGTCGATTCTAATTACTCCACATGAGTCACACTACCTCTTGGATCTCCATTTCTGGCCTGTGAAAACCTCGACTTACATTGACAGCAACATTGTACTCATCACCAACGTGTCAGAGTTTCACCTACCTGTCAGGGCTTTCACTGGCTTCCTGGAGGTATGCCCCTAAGCAGGCCATAGTAATTCTTATAGCAGGTATTACTTAACAATATTTATAAGTCAAGTGCCTTCGCTGCACCTGTCCTCCACATCTCTGAAGCCTTTTTTTAACTGGTGCAGCACGCTTTTGTACATCTTGGACACTCCCTACTTTATTAAATAATTTGAAATGTGATAAGACCCATATTGCATCTAACATGCTCTTTAGAAAAGTATATATGACCTGAATTAATTTGTAAATAGTAGTATTTGGCCATTTTTTTGTCGCTTTCCCCTTGTCCACTGTCCATCAGGTCCTGGTTCTTCCTCCTAGTCGGGAACAGCACTGGATGGACTTTGGTGTGGTCACCCATAATAAAACTGCCAGCATTTTGCTGGCAGTTATCAATAATAACCCAAATGAGGTAAAGGCACTCTCATTCTTCGTTGGTATCTGTTGATATCTCAGAGTGCACAAGCTTAATCGTGCAGGCACTGAATGTCACCACATCTTCTATAGCTGGAGATCAAGTCCTGGAAGGTCACAGGGGACAGATTTTCCATTGATCTGTTAAGATCTGAACCAGGGAATAAAACAATTGCACTGTCAAAGGCAAAAGTTCTGCTAAATGCATCTGCATCATATCAGAAAACTGTAAGTTTAGGGTTCTTTACAAAATTCTGACATTCAATAAACCTATGATTTTATACAGTAGATGAGTGTGTACTATATTTAGTTCAATCTCTTAAATTTTGAAGAACGCAACTGTATTTGGAGTTGTTTGAATGCAGGAAGGAAATGATGAAAGAAATCAGTCTGATTGCTTTTCTGTCTCTGGCCAGGTGATATTACCTTCAGGATATTATGCTCTGTTCCGCGTCACACTACAGGCACATGAACTCAAAGGAACATATGATGAAGCAATTCGTATTACATCTGATTATGAGGTGCGTGGTAATTATTAAATTTGCTACTACTAATACTACAGTTATTAATAATAAGTTATTATCCTACCTGTGGCACAATGATCTGTTGTGAGTAGTTCTATTAGAGCTACTTATATGCTGTCCTTTTCCTTACAGATATTAAGCATCCCAGTCAAAGCTGACACGGCAGCTGAGGCACTGACTAGCTCACCAAAGCAGATTATTCTACCAAAATGCTTTCCGGTAAGGAGAAACTTCACTCACTCATGGATTTTCCCTACCACTCATTAAAACACTCATCAGAAGTGTGGTCCCCAGTATAAATCTCAATAGGTTGTATATCCTCCTGAGACCCCACCCATTCATTTATGTCCATGGCAGTGGACGTTTTGTTTTTGCATATATCTCTTCATTAATGTAAGGAAACATATTTATTCCTGTTGTACACTGAAGAGGACATGCTGTGAAATTAAAAATAAAAATAAATTTGAAAAAGATGTCTTATTTCCTCCAAAGACATAGAAAATCACAATTAACCTAATTTTTTTTTCCTTGGGTCTCAGGAGGATAGAAAGGAGCTATACATTTAAGATTTGAAGATGTTAGAAAATGCCAGCTAGTTCTTATTATTGGTCTGGTATACGTGCCACATAAACTCTGTGCTGAATGTCGCAGGTGGAAATATCACTTCCGTGGTCTGTCATTTTGTTTCCCTTTCCAGGGAAAGGTAGTTCGTCAGAGCTTAGGCATTGTGAGCTACTTCTCTCAGAGCGTGAAACAGCTACACATCCGTCGTGTGACTGATGATGAGCGTTTCTATCACAGAAGGCTAAAAACAAGCAAGATGGACCTGGGATCAAGACAAAGGTTAAAGGTGCTTAATTTCAGCAAGGCTCTTGGGAGACTGCTTTGGCAAACGAGCTTTAATGAAGAATGTTACTGGATGTTGGTAATTGGTTATTGAAAACTGAATGTGTAATACTTTACTTAATAGTTTCTTAATTTTTTAGATAGCAAACGTTTATTTTGATGCCAGTTTGGAATGTGGGAATCAGTGTTATGTTGGACTACCGTTTCGTCTTAAATGTAAGTAGAATTAAACAGCCACTTGTTTTACTGATGTTCAGTGCCTGTGGCTTGTTCGTATTCATAGTGATTTTGTGAGCTGTTCCCTTTACAGCGGAATCTACATCACATGGGCTGCAGATGCAGCAGGACCTGTGGAGTTCAGATGCAGACTTGCACCAAACACTTCTTGAAAGATGGAGAAGCATGATGGAACACTCTGGGGACAAGTACGTAGATTATAGTACAGGTCCTCGTCGACTTACGACCTATCCAATTTACGACCAATCGACTTTACGACGATGATCGCAGCTCGTATGTCTGGCAGCGCAAATGTTGCCCAGCTGGGCGTACGACAGTTTGCGCACCAGTTCCCAGC
>JABFEA020000038.1:15699491-15743700 GCA_019775915.2 Cyphomyrus plagiostoma
GTATATTAAAGCTGTTAAGGGATGTTAGGATGTCAAGGTGTACTTGCATGCTGCTTATGAATGTTCTATGAATGCATTATGAAGGTACACTGAATGTTCTATGAATGCATAATGTGCACTTAATATAAAGCGTTACCAAATAAACCAAGGCTTGCATGTGCAGATTTTTAGCGCGGTTTTCCCTTTTAACAATACTTCGCTCTGGTACTGGTGAATTGAGCTCACTGTGGTGCCGATGGACATGCTGAAGCATGTTCGATGTGCTATTTGACAAAGATAGTGTTCAACAAAAATGTTCAACTTTATTATGTCAATATAAAAATATAGGCCTATAACTTGTGATAATTATTTTAAAATATTTGCAAGCATATTGTCCACGAGTATAAGTGACTGAACCACAGGTATTATAACAACAATAATAATAATAAATGGGCAATAGATGCATTTATTTTACCCTATTCATCAGCATAACTACATTTCCGCAGTAAACGCCGCGAGGGCTCTTGGGATCGGTTCGCAAACCGTTCGTTTGATTCACCGACAGAGCGTCCGAAAACCCGTAACTTCGATTCGTTCATTGAACAGGCTCTCGGGTTTTTTGGAGTCAGCGAGACAAGGTACTCGGCCGTTCGGGTGTTCTCGGCACCATACGGAAATTTACGAACACTTCATTCAGACTTACGAATCGGTTCAACCCATTCACTAAAAAACCGAGTTAAAAAGAACGATTCGTTGGAGAATCGGCCATCTCTAAAACATAACATAACGCCAGTTCTTCTGTTAAGTAAAGTACCCTGAAGTACTCTTAAAGTAGCGATTTATTTTCCACACCAGCTGGTTTAAATCGTCATACATTTACATCGATTTTTAACCGATTCGCAATTCATTGTTACATGCCTAGTGGCTGCTGATGAATGATATGCCAGATTTACACATTGTTCTTGTTCAGGCGCTTATAAAGTGATGTTATATCCAATGGTTTAATAATTCAGTCTTGATTGAGCCTCAGGATTATTTCGAACCCTGTGGCCCAGCATCACTCTCATTCACCCCCGGCCTTTCCTTACAGGAGGAGCGCTTTGCCTTTCTGACGGAGTGGTATGACCCCAGCGCTGCTCTCCTACGGCGCTACCAGCTGCTGTTTTACCCAAAAGATGGCTCTGTGGAGATGGTACGGTTCACATACTAACTCAGGCCAGACTGATAAAAAAAAAGCTAATTTACATCGGTGTGTATTAGACCTTTTTACAGTCTCAACAGTTTAAACATAAGTAGTAGTTGGCATTACAAGACAGCTAGTCTAATGTGAGGTCAGGTATGTTTAATTAGGTTAATATACATCACCAATAACACCCCTGACTCAGATATAATTTGTTTCGTTTTATCATTTATAGTAATGTGATATTTTTAAAATATGATAAAGCTGTTGTCTGTAAAATGGAAAGTGTGCATGGAAGTTATATACTGTATATATAACATTCGTTATTTTCCTGTGATAAAGATAAATAAAGATTATTCTCACACACACACACAACTATGGAAAAAATTAGGAGACCACTGCATTTTTTTTGTTTGTCATTTGTCAATTTATGTTTTTTTTTTCTTGCAAACTCCAGCTTGGCTCTTCATTTTTTCCAGAAGTGTGTGTGTATATATTGCGCATATAATATCAGCTAGACTGCATAGTTTTATATGAATTTACAATGATCCAGTTATCATGTTTTTTCCTGTATAGTTTGATGTTAAAAACCAGCGGACCTTCTTAAGGCGGACTCGGTACGAGGAGCTACGGCAGGAGGACCTCTTTGTGGGAAACCGCGTGAACGTTTTCTCCCGTCAGCTCAATCTGATTGGCTACGGGGACCAGTACACTGCCAACAAGCTGGGTAGCAAAAAAGAACGGTAACTCCACATTTTGAAGGTTTACGTCTTTGGGGTGAAAATGTTACCTTTGAAGTTGCGCTAGATGTCATGTATAATGTCTCTTTGGATATGCTGGAGGGAAACTGAAATACGTTTGGCGATTTTCATTCAATGCATGAGTCTAATTTGTAACAACTTCACTTGTCTCCTTTTTTTGTTCTGAGTGTTTTTTTTCTTGCTGTTAAAAGAACGCTTGCCATGGTAAAACCAGATGCTCTGACGAGGATTGGAGACATCATCCAGACGATTTATGACAGAAACCTCATCCTTACAAAAGCAAAAATGACTAAACTTTCTTGGTAAGGCATAAAAGCTGGTAAGGTAAAAAGAAACGACGTGAATACTTCACAGTCATCGACACTGAAAGGAAGCCTGAGAGGAAGCAGTCTCGTCTTGCACATAAGAAAACTGTAATTGCTCAGTACCTCAGTTCATCCTAGTCTTTCACTGGCATCTATTGCTGGGGAGTGATGCTATTAATAGGAAAAGCACTGCCTCTGAGTGTAAGAAAACTCCAGCCCAAAAGGACCACAGAGCAAGCATGTCTGGCCAAAAACATTATTATTATTATTGTTGTTGTTATTTTATTGCAGTCTAAAAACCCAGTCTTGAATCCCAGTGGTCTTTTGTAAATAAAATGAGTTATTCCATTTAGTATATGGCAAAGTTGATTGAAATCCAGTTCTACATCTCAGAGTCCTCTCAAATCACACGGTTAGCTATTTTGTGTGTCGTGAATATCTCAGAGCTTAGAGGCAGGGATACAGTGTAGAGGTTAGTGTATTTCATATTCTGCGACAATTCACTACTCTTACCATTTACATCAATTTAATGTAGTGAAAGTGTTTACAGAGTCTGCCGATATGGCCCAAATCAGACCTAACGTAAGCCAGTCTGAAAGCGATAGCAAGCAGGAAATCCCTGGGTGCTACAGTAGATGAAAATGATGTAGTGAAGTCACTTCCCATAGTCTGACTGTAGAAACTCTTTTCATTGGCAGCACAGGGTGGCAGCAGTTCACCATCCAGGGAGCATCAGTTAGCTTCCAGAAAAACCGTGACTTTCCCTGTTATGTCCTGCATGCTTGTGAACAGCTTTTTCCAAGGGTGTTGCACTGTCAGGTGCCCCAGAGAGCAGTATCATTAAGCAAGTGCTTGTCAAACCCTCGAATTATAAAGCCCTCAGTGTGTGTCTGTGTGTCTATCTGCTTAGCAAAAATGGCTTTGTAATGGAAGAATATTTCAGATTTTTTTTTTTTAGTTTTCCTGGACTTGAATACTGTTTAGCTTCAAGACCATATCTACTTTGACTTGTTTGTTAACTTTGCGTTTGTATCTTTATGTTGCTTAATGTTGCATTTTGTAATGGGAGTGAAGCATCATTACATTTATCTAAGGATGACATCAGCTATATCAGATGTGAGTACAGTCAGTACAGAATTGTCAGGCTTCATTTCCCCATTACCACTTACAGTACCCCTCATCTGTCTTACAGGGAACAAGCAGTGGATTTTTATGCAGAACATCAGTCAAAGTCTTTCTTTAAGTAAGTGTTGTCTGTCTGGGTGATTGAGCCAGGCATGGAGCTTAAGGGGGGCTTTAAGCAGCCTGAAAGTTCCATCAGTGTTGTCAGCATTTCTGTGACATTCGTTTGACTTTGCAGTATTGTCACTCTAATGAAAGAGGCACAATTTCTGCCTTATGGTTTTGCTATGGGGTGAGCCGATAAAAAAAAAATGATGGAATATTGTAAATTTGAATATTTTGTAATATATACAAAGTATTATAATAGCTATGTTTTGTACAGACCCACTGATCTGAAACATCTTGCGTTACATTTTTAAAAGTAAAAAAAAAAGCTTGCTGTTCTTCATTTTCCATTTGGCATGTGGGGCTAGATTGCTAAAGGAATATAATATTTAGTGCTGCAATCAGACTCGCCGTCCTAGTGAAATGGCAAAATAAAGGAACTGCTGGCAGAACTGAAGAAACAGCAGTATGATGTTTATCATAGTCAGGCAGCCAGTTATGTAGCCTGGGAAGCTAGCTGCCATGAGCCATAATGGTCAGGTTTTAAAGTACCAGAATTCTACTGCAAAATAACGTTGCTCGTGAAAAATACAATATACCTTGGTGTAAGGTCCAGGTGGTATGAAAAGCTGGATGCCACTCAAGCCAGCTGTCAGTTCTTGAGATGTGACAGTTGTCGTTTCACCACATGTGGTGCCGATATTAATATCGCATATCGCCCAGCCCGAACTTGAATCTTGCGTTGTTGCTTATTAAGATGCTGATGGTTTGGCTGTATTGCCTTTACAGCAACCTCTTACAGTTCATTACCTCCGGTCCTGTTATTGCTATGGAGATCATGGGGGATGAGGCAGTGTCTGCCTGGAGAGAGCTCCTGGGCCCTACAGACTCTGACGCAGCCCGCAGAGAAGCTACACAGAGCCTGCGGGCTCGGTTCGGCACAGACGGCACCCAGAATGCTGGGCACGGGTCAGATTCATTGGCCTCGGCGGCAAGGGTAGGAAACAACTCCTGTCAATGCTGCATGAGACAAGCTCCTGACTATAGTGCTTGATACAGAAAATGGTAGCCAGCATACCACAAAGATGACCAAGTACATTAGCATGTACCTCATTTGTCTGACAGTTACAGGGAACTTACTTAAGATGTTCTTATAACAACAGCATGGGGCGCATAGCAGGCTATTTGTCATCACCATTGGTGCTGCCATGCTGCCTTGGCATTGGCAGCTCCTTTATCCTGCTGTACCTCACAGTAGGTTGTATGGTGGACTTGTAACCTGAGGTATCTCCTGTTGCACCCCTAAGGAAACAGGAAAACCTATATTCTTGCTATGAATTGTTTAATTTTGCGAATGGCTAAAGTGCTAAGGATGGATTGGATGCTGAGGGTTAGGTTAGGGCCACATTTCCAAAATTCAGATGATCAGAAGTCTGTGGAAGTCATCTCTAACACTTTGTGTAAGAATTTATTTTTTCCAGAATGCACACTTAGTAGTTTAGCTAAACGCAAAAACATTCGACTTTATACCACCATAAAGAAGGTGGACTATTGTGAGTTTTATTTTGGTTACATGTATTTTTTGACTTCCTATAGGAACTGGAATTTTTTTTTCCATCAACAGTGGGCCGTGGCCCCCCCAACACCGCAAAGTGTACAGACTGTACCTGCTGTGTCATCAAACCACATGCCATTTCAGAGGGTAAGCTGGCTGATGGTCACACTTGCTGTTAGTCATACTGACATTCCACATCCATGAGGTAACACTGAGACTCTCCTCAATACAGTGTAATGTATTTTATTTATTTATTTATTTGTGTACTTTAGCAGAAGCTTTTTTGTGAAATCAGAATTGGTCATTGAGGGCCTAGTGGTGAAATCGCTCTTTTGAGTCTGGGATTTGAACTGGTGGCTTTCCAATCAGAGACACAGTGCTCTATCCCACTGGGCCTCAGCCCACTCTGTTAATACCCTGCTATATTAACACTATGCTGTTAAGCCATAAAGCCTCAAACTCAATAGATTACAATAACAATACTTCATCTTGTATCATTTTTCTGTTATAATTGAATGTATGATGATCTCAACATCGTTTGGTTTCTTTGTCTGGTTACTTTATTTAGAAGAAGAGGCATTTTCGCCGTAATAAGTCTAAATTAGGCAGACTGGCAACGTAGCCTGAACTGCCTCTGAAATGGTTGCTGATTCTGAAACTCTGCAGGCATTTTTAGATACCTTACCTGTGCAGCTGTGAGAGATTGCTGTCCATTACAAAACGGCATGCAATGGAAGGCAATCAAATAAATTATTCATAAACCATAATCTATGACTTTTTTAAAATCAGGTGTTGAATTTCATATTTAGATCACATTCGCTTGGAGATGTTTGTGCGTTTAGTAGTTTATCTCACTAAGGTGTTTTATTTTATCTTGGGTTTGTTACAGCAATGTAGCAAATATAAGATTAAAAAAAAAAAAGCGTGTGACTCCAGGAAAAAAAACTGAAAAGCAGGAGATCGTTTGTAATCCACAGGGATGGTCAACCTATTTATGCACAGACAAACATGTTTATGCACAGACGAACCTGTTTATGCACAGACAAACATGTCTGTGGCAAGACTTCTCTGTGTCCATGGCAAACTGCTTTGATCTAGGGAAAGAAAAACTGTTTTGGCTACGTTTTTAAATGCCATACCCGTGGGGGGAAACTTTCATCTTGATGAAACTGTCCTTATCGGGAGCTGGGAGGGAGCAGAAACGTGAACCATCTGTCGGTCCCCGCAGACCAGGTTGCGAAACACTGCAATAGACTCTTGAGTTTTTAATTACTTGGCAACTATATTTCTAAAACATTTTTAATGATCCCTTTGCCATTCGGGTGAATTGTTTGTCACGATTTGACAACAGCAATGGTCAATAAAAGATCAAACAAAAATGTAATGTAAAGTCTCAGTAAACTACAGCAATCTTACATTATCTCTGAGTATTTTTACCATAAATGGGAAGAAAACGTTAACTTTAATATTAAGCCTAAATATTAGATTGTACTGTGTACGTAGTTACTCCTCCGTCAGTAACCATCAGAATACTTGGTTCAACAAAAAACACACAAACACATACCCAGTATCCTCCGGTGGAACTAACCAGTCACCAACAAAAGGTCAATGCCAAGGTGTAATTTAAAGAGGATTTGTTTTTGGATTAACTTTTGATTAGCAGAATCAGAGTTTATTTCGGTACAAAAGAGCAGTGAGTAGCTGTCTGCTCAACTGTAGCTATACGTCTCAGACTGTGACTTGCCAATGACATGATGCAGACTTGTAATGCGATGTAAAAATAAGCACATTTAATAATCTCTTATCGACATATACTACAGTTTGCCGTTCTCTCAGTGTAAATTTAGTTATTTTGAAAAACTGATGATTAAAGTATAATACATTTAAGTTTTGATTATAAATTATGATTACAAAAATGCCAGAGTTGTCACATTATTTTCAGGCACATTTTGCTGTACTTAACTTCAGTGATAAAGGGAATAACTGAGATATGACAGGGATGGAGAAGAGTGTTTATCATTTTTAATGCGCTCTATGATAAACATCAGTAATGGGCACATTTTCCCCTAGCTTTCTAATAACGGCTACCTGCATTACTGTACTGTAAGAGGGTGGCTTCCCACCTCAGAATTTCTGAGGATACTCAGACGGATTATGTTTCAATGAATGTCGCACATTGTCTGCTTTTTTTAACCCTGACATTGACCAAGGGTATATAGAAAGTATCGTTTTTCTTTCTTTCTAATGAAGAAGGTGTCCAGAGAGATGCATTTTAGGTAGCAGCAAATCCTGGCCATGTTTTCCTTTGTCATTCGAACCGTGGCTTTATTCCCATTTTACATCTGACAGTCAGTCCCTCCAGGAATTCCCGGGCATCTTTTTTGATTGTTGCTGCTTAAAATGGTTGATTTTGAGGCAGCTTTTTCAAAAATTTCCGGTGAAAGTTGCGATGTTTTGAGGCTTTATTCTTTGTCAATGTCATTTCAAGAACAAATGAATTTGCAAAAATAGTTGCAACTGTTTTGCAACATCGCAACTTCCTGAAGGGACTGGAAAGTGACTAATTCATTAAAAAAAACAAACAAACATGCATATATTGACCCTGGTTGTTTGGTATTTTAACCTAAGCTTGGTAAAAGTAAGGGGCTAAAATACACATAGATTGGTGTAAAACTAATTTTTATTTGGTTGAATTGAACCTCTGCCACATGTATTTGCAGTCATATATGTCTGCGATTGCCAATAAAGGATAAATGAATAATCAGGTTTTATGTTGGTGATATTCTGGGGTAATTTTATGTGATGTTTGTCTTAGGCCATATTGCTTATTTAAGACCAGCCTGAACCAGGCAAATATAATATCACAGACTTGGCCTGTAGCAAAATAGACATTGTGGCATAGCTTTCATTAGTTTTATAACTCATGCACTATAAATTTGTGTTTTGATTAATATAAGTATGGATTTCAAATTGTAAGTGTCATACTGCTTACTTAATGCCTCATGTTGTGTTAGGAAAAACAGCGGCTTTATGGAAAAGTAAACAGCTTCCCTGAGATCTTTTTCCTGTTTCCTCAAGTGGAACACTTAAGTGTAGATATAATCTCGAGAACCTCTATGACCTCAGCGTAAAGAGGCAGCCTTCTTCCAGTTAAGCTCATTCCTACTTGAACTCCCACTTCAAACTGGCTTCTGTTGGCTCTCAGTAATTACTCTAAAATAATCATTTCATGTGACATCAGTCATCAGTGTTGTCAGTGTAATCAGCAGCTTGCACAGTGGTGTCCCTAACTCACTGTTCCCTTGGAGCCCAGAATTTAAAAGTTTTGTTTTTCTGTATAAATCCTCTAAATGTGTGGTATTTTTTCATTTTTTAAAATTTCTATTTCTTGTTGGTTTATAAGTACATTAAATATTTAATGGATTTGGATGAGCTAATTTTTGGATTATTCACAGATTTTTTGGATGAGCTAAATATTTCATTGTACCAGAAATGTCTTAGATTACCAAAGTCCGTTTCCGCATTTAAAGATAAATTATATTCTGGTACCGGGGTAGTACAGGTGGGCCTGGGTACATACAAATTGAACTGTTCACAGCGAGCAATACCTTACGATAAAACACAGCGAGCGATACCGTACAATAAAACGCAGCGACCGGTACTGTACGATAAAACGCAGCGAGCGATACCATGCGATCCAGCAATTGTGCCTGACAGGTATGTGTGTGCGTGGTTATACAGTAATAATAAGAAGAAACATTCTGTTGAGACTTAGATTTTTCTTTCACTTCGTTCATTTGGTCTCGGTAATGCCATGGGTCATTTAAGAACTGATAATGCGTAGAGTCTGTAGTGTGATTTTGTCTCCAAGTAAATTGTTATGGAACTGGCCCACCAACATTGATTTCTGGCTCTGCTATTGGCTGATGTTGCAATTTTTATTAAAAACTACTTGAAAAATAGAAAAACATGATGGGACACTGTTGAAAGTAGGTTTTAACATTATTTTAAAAAAAAAAAAATTTAAATATTTTCCAGACAGACAGCAGTGCATGTTAAAACTTGTTTCCACTAGGCCTATATTTAAAGATATGCAGAGTAGTGTTAAGCAGAATATAATTTAATGTTAGGCATGCAAATATTAATATATGAAAGGTACTGTTAATAAAAGGAATAGTGTGTTTCAGTGCTTGGCTTAGATATTCATTTGATATTGACCGAAATACAGATAATTACAGGTAAAATGTATTGTTTGCATAGGGGGAGATTTATAATCATCCAGTAACTTCAATTTGTCATCTATCTGAATGCAGTTCTCACTGGGAAGATCTTGAACTCCATTAGCCAAGCGGGATTTGAAATCTCAGCCCTGCAGATGGTAAGAGTAACTTTACCCTTTTATCGATAGATCTATTTTCCGTAAGCATGTATTGATTTGCAGAGTCATGGCAAGCATCTAGCCCAGGGGTGTGTAACCTGATCCATGGAGAGCCGGTGTGGCTGCAGGGTTTTGGAATAACCTCAATCGGCCAATAATCAAGCAGTGGTTCTCAACTCCAGTCCTAGCAACTCCCTGTTATTGGCTGATTGAAAGGCCATCCCAAAAACCCACGGATGGAACCCTCCATGGAACAGGTTCCCCACTCCTGCTCTAGCCTCAGGAAACAAAGGGCACAAGGCGGGATGGACACACAGGCTAAGGGTAATATAAGAGCCATGATTGCGCAAAACTCCAGGCTTCCTTGCAAGATCCTCTCCTTGGTGACATGAAGAACCCCTCTCATATAACAAGATGACTAAACTCAGGATGGCAACAGATTCTAAACAGACAAGCAAAGCAAAGAGTAGAGGAACTGGCATTGACACCACAGTCGCAAAGCAGAAGTTGAAAGACCCGTCCTAGAGTAGTACTTTGAATGATCCGGAACTCTGTGCTGTCTGCAGTGGTGATCACCTGATTCAGTCATGCCAAGATTTGCTAAGTAAATCTCATAAGGCAAGAGTGGAGCTAATGAAGGTAAAAGGATGTATTTTTGCTATTTAAAGCAGGCTAAGAGTCGTAAAAACCGATATACCCGTTCAGTGTGCTCTCAAAATCAATCAAGTGTATTACAGAACCCAAAGGCTGAGAGTAAGTTCTACAGTAACCTAGAGCATGGTGAAGCAGTAAGCAGAAGCCTGGTCTCACTGAGATCAGGGGGCTTGAGGCATGTGATTGCACTCCTGCGCAAGTCAAGTTCAATTGTTTAAGTAACATAGTTCAAACTTGTGCTTTTTTTGATCCAAGGAATTCTGCATCAGTCTGTACAGACTAACTTAGGAGGCTGGTAAATACAAAATGTAAGCACTGTCAAATTCTTTGCCGCACTGTGAAACAAAACAAGTCTGTGAAATCCTGTTAATCAAGGCACTGGAAATATGTAATTTGGAAGAAAACTGTTTCATGGAGTTGTCAGATATTTATTCTCAGGAAGAAATTCATGTTAGCGAAACCCACATCTGTACTGATGCTGAGATTGAACTGGAATTAAACGCAACAAAGTTAGTGGAACCATGGAGAGTCATAAATAGTCAAGATAACGGGCCTTTTGCTGTCAAGACACTGCTAGGTTGAGTGGTGAATGGACTTCAGGGTGAAGATGTTTGTATCAGTAGTGAAGTATGTGTTTGTGAACATCGCATCTTCTGTAGAAACCCTTGAAGAACCACTAACTAAACAACATACAACCATGACTTTCCAGAGAAAAGATACATAGAAAAGAAACGTTACAAGAAGATCCAAGGTTTGTGATAATAATGGACAACCCTTCTAAATTTATTGATGGACATTACTACCAAGCTTTCTAAGAAAAACACAGGTTTCCAAGTTAGTCCATAAAATCGATTCACTGATTCTTAATCAATTCTCATAATAATTCCTAAAGATCGATTCGTGCATCCAAAGTTCAAGTTTACCATTTAACATTTTCTGCCCTTTTTATAGCTGAAATAGGAAAAAAAAAGTCCAGATGGGCATTTTGAGGCTTAGGTGTTAAAGGGTTAATATCTTTAATCACGAGCATCGTGAATTCAATGACGCGACAGTAGGTGATGTTAACGTTCACCGGGGAAAACTGTATTAACAACATGGCGTCGGACACTAGTGATGCTTTGAAAATGCCCGTAACTTTAAAAGCTGCGGTCTGGCAGCATTTCGGGTTCAGAATGAACAAACAGACAGATGAGCTTGACAAAAAGCAAAGCGATTTGCTTTGCCTCTGGAGTCTAGGGGTAGGGAGCACACTTTCACTGACTGGGGCATGGTCACACATTTCATTCAATATCATAAACTTAATTCATGGCAAATAAATTATTTCTTATATATTTGTTTTGGCATTAAACTCATCTTAATCTTAGTACTTTGTAAATATGTCAGATTTATGTTAAGTTTGACATCAAAGTATAGACATTGCAAAATGCAGTTTGGAACAATTGCAGACACATTATAAAAGTATATAGTAAGCAATGCTGGCAGTTTGTTTTGATCCCAGATATCTGATCAGCAAAGTCTTGGCTACATAATGACTAAATGGTGTAGTTGCAACACTCAGTTGGATAAATAAATAAGAAAAACCAAACTCATGTCATTATTTCTGGCTCATTGAATATGTAGCAAATTTCATGTGTATGAGTGAGCCATTGTCACCTAGCCACGTCCCTACCCCCCTTTTATGGCGCTGATGGGGATGTATCTGAATCGCGTTTCACCGTTGCGCTGTTCATCAAATTACCATGCGAATGCAATTTGAATACGCGCTAATGCGGCTATTTAAAATGTGAATAGCGATCTTCAGGTGAAAGCGGTACTACATGCCCCCGATCTAGGTAAAACAAATTAAGGTGACTTGGTTACTTTTTGCCGAGTTAACCTAATTTTTAAAACTTCAATACTCCTGACAATAGACAGATTATGGATTTAGTCAGCGTTTTTTCATGTTCCTATAATAAGATTTCAGAGAGTTATGAACTGAAATACACGAGAAAGATACTCGGCATGCCATCGACTCAGAGGGTTAATAGGCAATGCCTTTCTGTTTTCTATTTATTTTCTATTCACAGTTCAAGTTTAAAATCTTTAGCTATCAATACTTCATTAATTTGTCATTGAATGTCAGTATAATACTAGTATTAATATATTGCACAACTACACAGTCATGTAATTAAGGTAACAGCTAAAAAAAAAAAAAAAAACTCTTAAAAAAACGATATCGGATCGGAACAGATTGGATCGAATCGTGATAATCGATTCTAAATCTTGAGAATCGGAATCGAATCGATTCTTGAAATTTGAATCAATACCCAGCACTATTCCAAGTGCTTCAGATAGAAAAATAATCCTTGAATGCATCTTTTGTAAAAGGTTTGATGCAAATGTTGGAGCACAAAAAATGATTGACCTACCATCTTACAGATAATCTACTGACCTCCCACCATCAGATAGGAGTTGGCGATTTTGGACCATTAGATTTACGGTGTGGGTGTAGCATGGTAAAACCCTGCAGTGGTATTTAATTGTCTCACAAATCGAGCTGTGTATTTGGAAGTGGCTCATTCACTTGACACTGACTGAAGCATAATTGTTCGCAGACATTTTATTTCCAGAAGAGGCCAGGTGAACGAGCTGCGATCAGATAATGGAATCAACTTTGTCTCCACAGAAAGGAAATTTAAAGCAGCTGTGAAGTCATATTACATAAAGCAAATTGAATGTAGTCCACTTCATAAGGTAGTGAAATGGTCTTTTAACCCTCCTGATGGAGCCCATCATGGTTGGATAAGGGAAAGACTGATCTGGATGGTAAAAAGGATTTTTTTGTCTGTCATGAGGCAACAGTCTTTAGATGATGGTCTTCAAACAATCATGTGTGAGGTGAAGGCCATTCTTAATAGCCACCCACTGACAATAGTCTCAGATGATCCAAACGACCTAGAACTGTTGACACCAAACCATTTGCGTCAGCTCAAGGTACAACTTGTTTTGCCACCAGCCTCGTTCAGAAAACAGGATCTCTACACCAGACGACATGTTCAATGCATTGCTGATCTGCTTTGGACACGCTGAGTATGGGAATACCTCTCACTCATACAAGAAAAGCAGAAATGATGCCCTATCAGATGGAACATCCAACCAGGGGATGTTGTCCTGGTAGCCGATACCTTGGCACCACGTGGTTCATTGATACCATGCACTCACGGATACACTTTAGAGATGCCAGTTAACATGTAGAGTAAGGGAGACCATGCAAACTCCATATATGAGAGCCGAGACCCCTGACCCTGGAAGTATGAAGCGCAGTGTACCAGTACTGGATGTATTTATTTATTTACAAGCTTGTTATCCTTATGTAATAATTTGATTACTGAGATGATTTTGATACCACTAGTTGCTGTGTATTGCTGACAGTAACGCAGGGAGAGCAAAGTAAGAGGCGCAGGCTTATACCTTCTGAGAAGCAGACTGCAGGGCTCTCCATTTTAATAAGCACTATCTGCAGAGATGACTCACCACACTCCTGGTGGAAAGGACTGACAAAGCTAGGAGCAACCGTCTGCCTGTCAGTGGCAAAGATGTAAGATCTGCAGTCATGTGAAGGCAGGCTGCAAGTGAGTCTGAGCTCAAGGTGACCGTGTCATCCTGGCTGCAGATGTCCTTCATGCTGCGCCAGAAGCAAGATTTGAGTAATACAGCATGTAGTCCCATTTGCTTTAGCCTGAGCTGACATCCTCCAAGGCGATTACAGCACTGTTGCCTTACATCTCTGGGACCAGGGGTCAGGTCTGCACCGTGGCTCCATGTGTGTGGAGTTTGCATGTTCTCCCCTTGTAATTCTGGGCTTCCCTCCAGGGTCTTTGGTTTCACCCTACAGTCCAGAAACATGCTACGGTGAATTAAAGTTGACAAATCGCCTGTGCCTGTGTGCGCCCTGCGTTGGGTTGGTACCCCTTAGCTCCCAGGATAGGCTTAGGACATACCATTCACAAACACAGATCGGCAACTCCAGTTCACCTCTGCATGTTTGAGGACTGTGGAGGGAATCCGGAGACCCTGTAGGAAACTCCACGACGATACAGGGAGAACATGCAAACTCCCCACACACGCCAAGGTGGGGAATTGTACCCTGATCTCCAGAGGCATGAGACGATAGCGCTAACCTCAGACACCCGGATATTAAGATTTATTTATTTACCTACCAAATCATGACGCTTGACACATAGCTAATTAATAGCGTGACAACAGTCAGTGTTGCCAAAAAAGGCATCATATTCACAGAATATGCTTGCTTTCTTCCCCCACAGTTTAGCATGGATCGAGCCAACGCAGAAGAGTTCTTTGAAGTTTACAAAGGTGTAGTGGCTGAGTACCCTGTAAGTATGCAAGGTGTGAAAGGTTATAAGGTGTTAATGTGGAAAGGCACACATCATTTTAAATTGTTGCAGTTACATATTCAGTAGTTTAATGTTTTAAATCATTGAAAAGTATTTCATTTTCTTGTGTTGGTTGAGTAATATGAAGTGATTTCACTGCAAGTCAATGCAAAGTGGTTTACATTTGATTTTCTTACATTTAAATTTGATCTGTGTACTGTATATCTTAAAAATGTACCGTACACATTGTTAAAATACATTTATATTTGAAAACTGAGAATTTGGGTTTGATTCCTGGAAAGGGGGACTAAATTAGGTTTTGGGTTCTGAATAATGCCATGATGTATTTATGTCCAACAGCTGGTCTGGTATTTGTCAGAATCAAGAGGACCAAACATGCAGGTCAATGATCACTCTGTTAAACAGGATTTCTGTAAAGAATGACTTCTATTCCTAA
Source organism: Cyphomyrus plagiostoma (assembly GCA_019775915.2). Classification (NCBI taxonomy): domain Eukaryota; kingdom Metazoa; phylum Chordata; class Actinopteri; order Osteoglossiformes; family Mormyridae; genus Cyphomyrus; species Cyphomyrus plagiostoma. Next base: position 15,714,361 of record JABFEA020000038.1, read on the forward strand.
ATATAGACATGTTTATTAAAGAGCAGTGTACAGGAAAAGAGGAACACTTATATTAATGCCGGTGTATTTGGGCCAGTTCAGAAATAGGGATTTTGGTGTCATTCAGAACCCAGTGTTCCTGATGTTGCTGTGGGAAAGCCTCAGGTCAGGCGGGCGAGCAGGACCACATGACATGGGGGGTTATTATTTCATTCCCCTTTGTGAAGCCAGTGAAGAAGTAAGCAAGGAACAGAACTCAAGACTAATGCTGGATAAATAAAGGAAAAGCTGAATGTTCCAGTTACTGGGGGGAAAAGACACAGGTGGAAACGAGTACCTATGACGATGATTTATAACTCTTCTGATTTCATATACAGTAACTTCCATCCATAGTTGTTTTTCTCTGACACAGAACTGTATGTCAGTTGCATTACTATGGATCTTAACACTAATGAAAATCATCAAGTGGCATCATATATAAGGGAAAGAGCAACAAGGAGAAACGTTCTGCTTTGATTGTTTAAAGAATGCTGTTCTCTCTTCTTACTCCTTTGGTGGTTTGGTGGTTCTGCATTGAGAATTCTGCTCTCTGTTCTTACTCCTTTGATGGTTTGGTGGTTCTGCTTTGAGAATTCTGCTCTCTGTTCTTACTCCTTTGGTGGTTTGGTGGTTCTGCTTTGAGAATTCTGCTCTCTGTTCTTACTCCTTTGATGGTTTGGTGGTTCTGCTTTGAGAATTCTGCTCTCTTCTTACTCCTTTGGTGGTTCTGCTTTGAGAATTCTGCTCTCTGTTCTTACTCTTTTGGCGGTTCTGCTTTGAGAATGCTGCTCTCTCTTTTTACTAGTTTGGTGGTTCTGCTTTGAGAATTCTGCTCTCTGTTCTTACTCCTTTGGTGGCTTGGTAGTTCTGCATTGAGAATTCTGCTCTCTGTTCTTACTCCTTTGGTGGTTTGGTGGTTCTGCTTTGAGAATTCTGCTCTGTTTTTACTCCTTTGATGGTTTGGTGGTTCTGCATTGAGAATTCTGCTCTCTTTTCTTACTCCTTTGGTGGTTTGGTGGTTCTGCTTTGAGAGTACTGCTGGATACTCTTTCAGACCGTAAAAGCAAGTTTTGTTTAGTTTTTTTTTAACTTGAACTTAAAGCAGTTTCCATAAAGATAGACAACATTTCTCTGTATGAAAACATTGATGGCATTTTCTGTGGTCTATTTCCTGGCAGAGTATGGTGTCTGAGCTGTGCTCTGGACCTTGTATGGCCCTGGAGATCCACGGAGCTGAAGCTCCTAGAAGATTTCGGGATTTCTGTGGACCAGCAGACCCGGTGAGTTACTAACTGGGATTTTTCTCAGTTGTGCCAATGACTTCTTTTCTTCTCTTACTGTTGAATATGAGAAGCTTATGATGGTATTTATGGCCTTTTTGTCACTGACTTTGATCTTGCACACATTCTGTTTCATTCAGACTTGCATACTTCTTATTGAACATTATTAATACTTAAACTGATTGCTTGCATATTAGACTATTTTAAAGCAAATAAAGCCCTGTCCAGTTATTATATATTTAAGCTAGCTAGTAGACTTGTTCCCCTTATTAAACCAGAGATGCTGAGATGGTCCTACAGACAAAGGTTATGTTTTACTGAGTAAGCTGTTATTTTGAAGATCAGTGCTCCGCAGTGTGCATGCATTGACCAGCATCTATCTTGGCATGCGTCATGTAATTATAATCCTCCTATTCTAGTTTATAATACTTTTCAGGAACTTTATTTTTTAAGCCAAGTAGATATATGCATTAGGCAGCAAGTTATTTATGCATTCTCAAGAATCTGTTTGTGAAACATTTGGAATTATCTGGATTTCTGTATTAAACATGCTCTGATCTTCAGCTATGCCACAATAGATGAACACATGCTTAAACAAGTAATAGAGAAACAGAATGCATATTCCTGCACATTCATCCACAGAATATTTTGCCAGAAGCAATGTGGAGCATTTCAGGTGGTTTTACTGCTGCACTGTAATAATAATAATAATAATAATTTATTATTATTATTATTATTGTTGTTGTTGCTGTTGTTTGAATTATTTATTTGTTTTGTTTTTTGGAGAGCAGTAGTTCATCCTTCACTGTGTCCATCGATCAACATCAATCTTGTTTACTGTGCTTCTCCTAGTAGACACATGAACAAAGGCTTTGACAAGACATTTCTGCACAACTTTGTTATTACCGTAAGACAGGGGATTTGAATACTCTGGATGTCAGTAGAACAGTCACAGAGGGTCACAGAGACACTTTTTTAAGTTGGTGTAATCTCATCTCATTGATTGGAACACCTGACTCCAGTTTTCGGAGACGTCATTAGCCTATAGTTTGCATACTTTTTCCAGCTTGCACTGTGAATACTTAAATTATTTATTCAGCATTGGCAAGTAGTAGTACTATTATTTGCTTATGAATTTAAGCAGGTTGTGTTGATCTGTTATTGCAATTTAATTGAAAATCAGAGTATTATAAGTAATGTAGAAATACAACTATTACGAATGGTATACATTTTCTTTTCTTGCAGTTGTAATTTAAATGTTGCAATCATAATAAATAATTCATTTGCTAGTTAACAACCAATATAAAGAGTTCCACACAGCACCCATTACCATGTAGGTCAGAATTGTTTTGCTAAAGCGTAAACACAGCAACAATAAATAAATAAAACACTTAGTCTTTCTTAGGATCTGGTTATGAAGAGATGCTAGCAGTATACTAGGATAGCCATATATGGAATAAATAATGATTTATGGAAAACAGTATCAAAACCATGCTTCCAGTTTTGTTTTGGTCACTTTATTGTAAAAGGAAACACTCAAAATGAAGCTGATGCACTAGTCACATGTCTGAACAGATTAATTGTATGATACAGAAAAGTTCTTATCTTTAGTGTCTCTAATGGGCCACTTTGCAGGTTAGGTTAAATTAAATATATTTAATTCTCCTAATAGAAGATGAATGAATGGATTTGAGTAACACACCCTTGTGAAACAAGTTTCTGCATCTATATGCAGACAGACTGACCACAGTTAAGACATCACTGTCATATTGGTTTATTGCAAAGGGTCTGGTTTTAGGACCAGGTGAGTTGATAATAGATGTTGGGGCTGATAAGTGTGATCCCCCTGTAGTTGGAACACACCCTCCAGTCCCCCTTGTTAAATGTGGGGACCACCACCCCTGTCTGCCAATCCAGCGGCACTGTCCCTGACCTCCATGCGCTGTTGAGAAGGCATGTCAGCCATGACAACTCAACAACATCCAGAGCCTTCAGGTACTCCGGGTGGATCTCATCCACCCCCGGGTCCCAGCCACCACATAGTACTTTAACCACCCTGGCCACCTCAGCCCCAGTGATGGGCAAGTCCACTCTGGCTCCCCCATGCTCTGTGCCCTCAGATGGCTCAAAGGCAGTGTGCATAGATGTATCTGAGGCAGGGTTGAGGAGGCCCTCAAAGTATTCCTTCCTCCTCTGGGTGATGTCCCCTGGTGAGGTCAACAGCACCCCTTCCCCACTATAAATAGAAGGAACCAGGCTTGCCTCCCCCTCCTGATATTCCAGATGGTTTGCCAGAACCTTTTTGAGGCCGACCGAAAGTCCACTTTCCATGGCCTCACCAAACTCCTCCCACGCCCAGGTTTTCGCTTCCACGACCGCCCAAGCTGCGTTCCGCCTGGCCTGCCGGTACCCATCAGCTGCCTCCGGAGACCCCCAAGCTAATAATTCCCGGTCGGCCTCCTTCTTTAGCTTGACAGCCCCCCTCAACTCTGGTGTCCACCATTGGGTACGAGGGTTACCGCCATGACTGGCACTGACCACCCTGCAGCTACAGCTCTGTACGGCCGCTTCCACAATGGAGGTCTGGAACAGTGTCCATTCAGACTCAATGTCCCCAACCTCCCCCGGTATGTAGTTGGAATTCTGCCAGAGGTGTGAGTTAAAGCTCCGGCGAACGGGAGCCTCTGCCAGACATTCCCAGCAGACCCTCACTATGCGCTTGGGTCTACCAGGTCTGACCGGCTTCCTCCCTCACCACCAGGTGGTGATCAGTTGACAGCTTTGCCCCTCTCTTCAGAGTGTCCAAGACAGAAGGCCGCAGATCAGAGGATACGATTATGAAATCGATCATGGACCTGTAGCCCCGGGCATGGACCTGTAGCCTCATACCATGTCTACTTATGGATACCCTTATGCTCAAACGTAGCATTTTTACTCATTGATAATACAGCAGTTGTCATTCACGCAATGGCTAATGGCTAAAGAATGGTCAATAATTGCATGAGTGAAAAATGTCAATACTAAATAACAAGCAATATGTAATGACTGCATTTAAAGCTAAAATGAAATGTCATTTTCGGATATGTAAAGATATGTGAGGTCAAGATGACCTTGGCAATAATAAATGTTGTTTATCAGTTTTAGTTTAACTTATATCAGTTGTAGTACTTTTTGGCTGTATTCCCCTGTGTAGCAAGTGCTTCTCTTTTTGTTTAGCTTTCTGTCTTCACCCCATCAACTTTTATAACTGGAAGGTCCTAATTGACCCTGTTTGGTCAGTAGACAGGCTTAAATGGAAAAGCATCAACAAAGTGGATGAATAGTGACTTGTGTATTTAAATGGATTTATATATAGAATAGCCAAGATACCAAGGTGTATTTCCTCTTAAGTCTTCCATCTCAGCATTGCTCTTTTAAACATGAGATTTGCGGGGTCATTTTGGGAATTTTAATGTATATCATTGTAGTGAATTCCTTTCCCTCTTCACTCCAGATTGTAACACTCGGAATGACCAGACCCTTGTATTCTAATAGCACCGAGTCATATGACCAGAGCTACAGTATTTCAACATTTGCAATTATTAATTAGATGCTTTTGTCTAAAGCAGCATACATGTGGGGAACAGCATTTAGCAACCTGTGAGCAGGTAGGATAATGTGACAATACTGCAGACCACGGGATCCAACCCCACAAGCTATTGAACACAGGATCAGATCTGTGACATAATGACGCTCATACGCTGTAGAGTTTGAAGCAGGAGCTCACGGGGGTTCCTAAGCACCTACCCCTTTTGAGGTTGTAAGTGCTCCTTTTCAATAACCCACAATCACGTAAAATTTATGCTAAGCTAGATAGCCACCCACATTCAATCACCAGTGCCTTGAAAAATCTGTGCATGGCACCGGTGGGATGGACCATCAGCACCTGTCCGCCAAACCCAGTCTATAAATGCAAAAAAGCAGAAAAGGACATGTGTATAAGATTACTTTTGACCTGAACCTGAAAAGAGCAGGACCAAGGGACATAACTGTCTTTAGCTGGTGTTGCCACCTTGATACATTTTTTTCTGATGAAATGGCACAGACAGACAGACAGACCGACCGACCGACCTGCTGTAGTTCAGAGTCTAATTTACATGCCTGCTTTGCTTCTCCAAAGCATAAATAGTATTTTGAAATGGAAAGCTACTGCATTGCTGAACTATTGTTATCATCTGAAAACCAGTAACGTTAGCAAGTTATACAAATTTGATATTTGGACTTTCAGCGTGCTTCAGCAGGGCTACAGTATTTATATGCACAGTTGCACACATTATCTACTGTATACTGAATAGATACTGTATACTTAAACTATTGCTGATGCTGTGCCATTCGTTGCCGTATTATCTGGTAGTAAGTTGCGTGCAAGCAGCCTATCACTGTTATTTATGGCGTTTTACATGTGACTTAAGGCTTAGAAGTTCCCCGGCCTTCCGTAGCACCTGGCATGAGTGTCAGGCTTCTCTGCCTCTGAACAGATGGATACAGGACAATAACAGGTGGCTAGCTGTGTAATTTTCTGTTTAACTTGCTTTTTGACAAGTTTTAACGGCCTGTGACTTAGGAGTCAATGTCAAGGTGAAAATGGTACATAATTATCCCTAAAATGCTAAAGAACTGTTAAATGAAGTAATGCTGCAACGAGTCTCAGACTTCAATAATGTGTAATAGATATTTGCCTAGTTTAGCCCAGGGGTCACTAACCATTTTTAAAGTGAGAGCTACTTCACGAGCACTGAGCCATACGAAGGGCTACCAGTTTGAAACGTCCTCCTAAACTTATCTAAACTTCTTGTATAATAAACACATTTTATATGCTTTTTTTATACTGTCATTTTTAAATCTATGTAAATGCAAATGTGATTAAAGAAGAATAGCAACAGGATAAAATTAAATTTTAGAAGCTGCTCACTGGTGAGTTGTGCTATTTTTAGAACAGGTCCATGGGCAATTTATATGGTCCTTGGTGACCCCTGGTCTAGACCCTAGTTGGAGTATTTAGTTAAGGGGCGAAGAAAAATGCCTTTATCCTGTACAGGTCAGAAACAGATGAAATGCCACCTTATAATTCAAGCCTTATATCTCTGACCCATAGGTTTCAGTATTTCTTTGAGTATTGTACAGGAAATGAATATTAAGATAAATGCTTGAATATCTGCAATTTGTTTTCCACTAAATCTTCTGCAGAACTGTTGCTGAAATTTTATCTAGGCTCTTTATCAATCATACATCCAGCACAGTTTGTGTGCTTAAGTAACAAAACCAATACTTGAGGTTTGTTAATGTTCCTGCGTTGCTCATCAATATCCATTTCATTTACAGGCAAGAGTATCAGTACCATTTATGAAATGGCATGTGTATTAATCTGTGTACATTAAGTACAGCTGGACTGTTTAACCCCCATCTTTTTGGCAGGACATTGCCCGCCATCTTAGGCCAACTACACTACGTGCACTGTATGGCAAAAACAAGGTGCAGAATGCAGTCCACTGTACGGATTTACCAGAAGATGGAATTTTGGAGGTGAGTTCTGCGTCTCCAAACAGGGAATTATGTGACTGCAGTTGACTATACTCAGCATGCAGATAGGGTCAAGAGATTTGTGTGCTGTGCAGTGCAGCTAAACAGTACAATGGCTAACATGTGATCTTTGCAATTTACACATAGTGTGATGTTTGTGCCAGTATGGTAGTTCCAGTCAGCAACGTGCACAGACTTCAAGAAACGGGTCTTTGAATAAAGGGGCGTGGCCAAACAGTACTTTTGCTGGTTGGTGGGGGGTTCCCCAGGTTTTGCGTAACTGCTGAAAAGGGGACATCAAAGGAGGTCACTTTCATTGGTTCAGACGAAAGGGGCTGAATGGGTAGCTTCAGTTCATGCGTAGCACACCCACATAAACTTCTTCCTTGTTCAGCCACCCTGCTGGGATTTTCATGCCCTATATTATCTGTAGTTTACTGAGAAGGCTGTGATTTTATAAAATAAAATTAAAAAGCATCCAATCAGTGCCAGTTTTTTTGGCAAAAATACCTTGTTGAGAGGTCAGCCGGGGTAGTGTGTAGCTCTGAGTTGGGAGTCCAGAAGTATGCTGGTTCAAATCAGTAATCCTATCACTGATCACTGATGGACGCTTGAGCAAGGCTTTTAACCCCAGCTGCTGCAGAGTGCTGGATAAATGGCTAATCCTGTTCAGTGACCCCAAGCTTCACTGTAACCTGAGTGTGTGTATGTGTGTGTGTGTGTGTGTGTGCGTGCGCGCGCGCCCATATGCATGTATGTGTCATACAGGAGTAAGGTGTGATATGTCAAGATTCTGCTTCTTGCTACCTGTATCATGACAATAGAAGGATTTCTATTTTAGACACATTAAAACTCCCAGGAAGGCTACAAATGCAAAAATCCCCAGTGATACGCAGGTACGCAGAATTGAATCTCTGAATTCACAACCCTTAAAAAAAATTTAAGGGGGTCCTACCTGTGGGGTGGCAGCTCTGAGGCTAGGAATCTGTGCCAGCAGTTGGAAGGTTGCTGGACCAAATCCTATAGATATCAGGAGAGATCCTACTCTGTTGTCAGCATGCCCCTTACCACCTCCTCCTCTTGCCTGCCACTTGAAATGACCACTGAGTGTAGAACCATGATAAAAACGTTGCTTTGTATTACAGTTATGTGTCTTTTAAATTCAGTCAAGATTATTACTTTAGTCTTATCTGATTATGTTTTATGCCTAAGAGTGCTACACATACGCAATATTGAAAAAAAGTATGCAAGCGCCCCTATCAATTAGTGGAATTGCCTAATTAAGCCACGCCCATTGCTACCACTGATGTATAATTAAGCACACAGTCAGGCGGCTTTGTTAGAACTGCCCTGCTGAAACGTTCGTGAAGTGATTCTGATGGTCATAAGCAACAAGTTCAGTTATAACGTAGTTGGGCACAGAAAGGAACCTGATAGCCCAACATCAATACCCAACTTGAAAGGCAGCAAATCCCACAAGCAATGTTCCAGCATCTAATGGAAAGCCCTCCCAGAAGAGAGGAGGCTATTATAGCAACAGTGGGCTAACCATCTTCAAATTAATACCCTTGGATTCAGAATGAGAAGTTTGGCTTTTCCTTCTTGAAAATATGGCATGAACAGCGAGCAGACTCACTGTGCATATCTCAGCGCTACTGAATGACAGCAGCCTTGTTCACATTTTCTGGTCACCATGCGTTGCAAAACTAGAATATGGGTTTTAAATATTTTCGTGTTGATTATTTTTGTGTTTTTTTTTTTTATTTACAGGCGCAGTATTTCTTCAAGATTTTATATGGATAAGGTGTGTGCAAATAATTGATGACAAAGAAATGAAGTAATATTTTTATTTTCCCCTACTTAAATTACAAGAACAGATGTTCTTCTGTATATGTTCATATTCAACAGTTAACTTTTTTCATACATCTTAACACCCAACAAACTCTTAATACATCTGGTAAATACATTGTCTTTTAGTATCTACTATCCTTAAACCTGTGACTTTGGTATTTTATTTATATATTACAGGTTTCTGCAGAAAAAAATATTGTACAGCTGCATAAATATAAAAATTCTTCCATCATGAAAATGGCTTGGACATTCATTTGAAAGTAATGTTTTTCAAAACAATGGTTTCGAAAAGCACTGATTTATACCATTATGGTAATTGCCTTGCAAACTGAAGCAATTCTACACAGCAGTATAAAGGAAAATAGGAAGGCTTCATTTCATTTTCGATAGGGGGATAATTACGGCTGCATGTCAGTTTCCGTGTGGTGGTGCTCCCCTGCCTTCAGTGTAACATGTGAAGACCTACATTGTACAATGTCACTTCCTGACACGTGAGCTTACAGCTATAAGACCATGCCTTTCCAGAATTTCTGTTGAAGTATGTGTGCACGTATATGTGCATATAATTATATAGCAACACATCATGAACTGGCGAAACCGAACAGAAGCAACAGGACATTGGACCATTGGTGTAACTATAACTATACACACAAAAAAAGTGTGCGTGTGAGTATATATGCCATGCAAGGCGGCAGTAGTAGGACAGCTTGCAAAATTGGTGAAACTATAATTTACAGTAACAAATGAACAAAATGTCCCATGGCTCAAGGAGTATTCTCATGTACAATGCAATAAATAGTTTGCTATTTCTACTTTTTTTTTTTTTTAAATTTACAAACTAGTCTTAGATGTATGCGGAAAAGCTAGTGTTAGGATTAAGTGTGTGTTCCATCTGTTTTGAGCTTGTTCAAGACTATGTGTTAAGGTTCTTCTGTTTCTAAATTTGTTTTAAAATAGGGAAGAGAAATAACTAACTACGTAGCGATGGTCATAAATTGTTGACCGTCATTTTCAGGTCGAAGCGTCCGTGGTAGCGATCCTTCTCATAGTAGCGGATATTTTCCCCGTAGACCCGACACTCAATGCGCAGCTCTGTGTTCAGGGTTAGGTTACTGAACTGTATAGCAACCAAGGGCTGTAGGTACTGAGGATGTAGTAATTTACCATAGTAAGGATAGTACTGCAGGGGGAATCCACCTCCAATGCCGTAATACTTAATCTCTCCGATTTTCCCAGCATCTTCCTCTCTCTGTAAATACAGATTGTAATGAGATTCCTCGGTACACGTCATCCTGCACGTCAACGAACCATTGCTGCACTACCATAGTTTCACGGCACAAATAACATTTTGGTAATTAGATCTTCATTTACATAAATTCCCCACCTTGTTTGTGCAGTAGACAGGGATCACGTTGGGCTGCACTTTCTCCCTGGCCTCCTCGGGGATGCTCTCATTAGAAGCTGGAGGCTGAAATTAGAGCAGTTCAGGAAGCAGAGTCACATCCACACCCGGAGGGCAGCACCTTTCTGTTCTTTATACCGTGGAGACCAGCGGTGAGACAATGTGAAGATCATTGGGACTGCCTCAGCCAATAGCCCTACCCGTGGTATGAAGTTCACGATCCTGTTAAGCTTGATAATCACACAGGGTTTTCCATCTTGGTATCCAAAGTTCTGGTCCTCCATGCCAGAGCAGCCAGCCAGCCAGGACCTCTTGAAGCGACAGGCTTTTCTAACACCCACGTCACTTTCTAACTCTCCTCTGTCCTTGACATTATTGGGTTGTTCTGAGGAAAGAAGTATTTTAATAAATCGGTCTAGTATTTAATGAGCCTTCAGCATCATTTTCATTCACTAGCTAGATCTGCATTATAACATTAGTTCACGTATTACAAATAAAACAGCCTTCTGCAGTTGAGAAGACATTCAATTTTCATTAAACTTCAGGGAAACAGGAGATAACTACATTTACAATTCCCAATCAAATCTCCTTATACAAGGCTTGTTTTCTGGATAAGGCAGCTCTAATAAATAGTAACTTCTTGAGCCCAACATTTTTCTCACAGTGAGCCAGAGAAACTGATATATTAGGCCAGCAGATATTCGAGTTCTTATTCACGGAGCCAACCACAAAAACAAGGGAATAGTTTATTATATATTTGTACTACTCCTCCTCTGATAGCTGTTCCTGCCCCTTCGCCTTCTGGATAAGTAACTGCACTTTGTGATGATGCAGTATTTGTCCATTCTATCCATCTAGCTACCTTGATGAAGTGTGTGTTGGCTGTCCCTGGCAGGTCAGGGCACAAGCCGGGGATTCGACCTGGATGGTATGCCAGTCTGTTTAGAGAATTTAGGTGATGTCAATTAACCTAGTCATACGTCTATGGAGTGCCAGATGAGAGACAAATGACAGGAAGAATATGCAAAGTCGACACACAAAGAGCAGAGACGGGATTCAAATCCCCAATCCTGAATGTGTCCATTACTTTTGGAAATTGATCAAATTGTTCCAGATTGAGGAATTGCAAAGGACAGCGATTGTCATGCCCTGCCACAGATTCAGCGGGCTGACCTACTCAAGGATCCATTTTCTTCATTTTAAGCCACTCCGCTGATGCTCTGGCTATGAACTTTGTAGCAATATCTTGTGGAAAGACTTCATTTTGGGTTCTCAGGCTGCTATCCAGAGTAATTCTATCACTGATGGACGCTTGAGCAAGCCTTTTAACGCCAGCTGCTGCAGAGTGCCAGATAAATGGCTAATCCTGTTCAGTGACCCCAAGCTTCACTGTAACCTGTGTGTGTGTGTGTGTTGGGGGGGGGGTGGTCATGTAAATTACATTGTGGACACCAAGTGCCCCCCAATGAGAACCTGTTATTTTGACTACCTTTCCAGTCCCCACAAGGGGAAACTAAATTTTATAAAAATCAGTGGCTGCAATCAAAAAACTAAGAATTCCAAAAGTCTTGTATTTTGTTTAGTTACTTACGGTTAAGATCGTCATTGTTGGGATTAGGGTTTTGCCCATGGAAATAAATGGAGGGTCCCCACAAAGATATGACTACAAATGTGTGTGTTTGTGTTCCAGATTTTCAGCAACTGGCTCTAACAGTCTGGGTCCTGACTTTTTCCACCTCTGTATGATGGACTGCTATAACCTTGAGGGATGCTCAGTGCTTTTGAAATGGTTTTGTACCCTTCCCCATATTCGCACTTCTGTAGTCCGCTGACTTGCTCTAGTAGATAAGGACATGATTGTCAATTCAAGTATATGAATTGCTCATACCTATAAACAAGGCACTTAACCTGTTCTGTTCCAGTACAATATCCAGTTGTTTAGATAAATATCTCACTTTAAACCAGGCCTCACAAAATCTGATCCTGGGGCAACAGTATGCAACACAGTTTGCAAATATCCCTGCTCAGACAAACCTACTCAAAATGGTAATTAGCAGATTAAGATTTCTGAGCAGGGAAATCTTCAAACTGTGTGAGATTCTGGCCCTCGAGGACCAGAACTGGGGAACCCCACTTTAAACAAACCCACCTAAACTAAACAGTCCTTTCTGACAGTTTCTCATAATAAAGCACGGAATCTGCACTGCACTTCATACTTATTCTGCCTGGCATCATCTATATTTAATTTCCATTCATTTTCTAAGTACTAATCCAGTGGAGAGTCTTAGGAGAGACCTGAAGCCTATCCTACACAGCAGAGGGCACAAGGCAAGGGGAACCCCAGGTCAGGACGCCAGTTAAGGGCATGCTCACATGCCAGTCACACACCAGTGTGCATGTTCACCATCAAACACAAGCATACACAATGGTGTGACATTGCTTTGCACTGGAGGAGGAAATCCACATGACACTGCAAAAACGTGCTATCAGCACACACTAAGAACAGCAGCAAGATTGGAATCACCACCATCCATTGTTGCCCAATGGAGCCCCCCTTTATTAATCATGTAATGACAGGGTGTGCAGATCAGTGGATTAGGGGTCCGTGCCAGTGTCCAGAGGGTTCCATTCATCCGTCCATTTCTTGTACCTACTTGTCCTATTCAGGGTCGTGGGGTGCAGAGCCTATCCCAGGAGCTACGGGCACAAGGCAGGGAGCAACCCAGGATCGTTCACCGACCCATTGCTGGGCACGCCAGTCACACGACAGTCACACGCCAGTCACACATACACGTAATCGGGTAACGCCAATTCACCTCAACATGTCTTTTGACTTTAGGAGGAAACCAGGGTACCCAGTGCAAGTCCTATAACGGCACAGAGAGCACGCAAACTCCACACACGGAGCCATGGTGGAGACTTGAACCCTGGTCCCAAAGGTGTGAAGCAACAGTGTTGTCCAGAGGGTTATGAGTTTGAATCCTGTAGCCAGCAGAACCTAGGGCCCTTGAGCAAGGCCATTCACCCCAACTGTTCCACAGCTGCTGGTGGCTGGCAGACCCCTAAAACCTGTATACACAAGTGTCTCTAATGTAGAGCAAGCTATGCATAAGCTACTCAATTTCCCCATGGCAATAGATGATGCCTGTCTACTTCAGGTGTACCAATACAATATTTGGATCTGTATTGGCACCAATCCAGAACTATTACACGAATAGGGTATCGGCCAAGTGATTGATCCATGTACAATAATTACTTATTTAGTTTTCGGCAGTCTGTAAAAAATTGCTCCTATTTTCATGTTACATCGATTTGTACAATCAATCACACGACAGTTCTTTCCTATTTTAGATGTTTTGGCGGCATTCAGCCTAAACACCAGCTAAGCATAAGAATGTCAGATAAGAGGGTGGCAATCTGCATGTGTTTTATGCTTTTATCAGGTAGCACAGTTATTTGCAACCTTTGTGGAAGCAGCAGTTCAAGACAACGCAAGTCGTATGAAAAAGGCCATGAATGATTTGGGAGTCGCTGGCTTGGGCTGTTTTGCATCCTCGCCACAGCTTGTGATACAGGGGGGGCTGCTATCGCAACAAAGTGTAAATGACGCTGTTGCCAGTGTGAGAAAAATGTGGGGCAGTTTAAGCATCCGCCACTTGATTATTCTCTCGGAAGAAACACAGAAACAGAAACAGCTTATATCAGAATCTGTATCAGCAGTTGTGTATAGCATGACCAGATAATCCATGTCAAGAAGGACACTTTGAGCTACTTCAGATTTTTACAAACTACTTTCAAACTGTAAGGCTCCTGTCCTCGGCTAAACAGCTCAGTTCTTCTTATGCTTTGACTGGTTTGTTTCCTTGACTGAAAGACTCATCCAGTGGTTTCACGTTAGCATTAGTGGCAAATGCATGACTATAGGAGACTGACCAATTAGCACACAGCAAGAAGTAAGTGCTAAAGTGAAATCCAGGTCCTTTTAATTGAAATGGTAAGTTACAATTCCTGTCCTAACTCAGAGTGTCCTCCCTGACATGGATTATCTGGTAACCCTAGTTGTGTATAGTGATCTAATCAGAACTGAAAAAACGTGGATCGCCCAGCCTTAATCTCTGCTCTGACATTAAGTATCATGCACTTACCACCACAGTCCTCATATTTCAGCTGGTCCAGCTGCTTTTCATCATCATACATATCCAGGAAGCTGCGAATGGCTTTTGTGTATGGAAAGTAAGTTTCTGGGTTGTTCAGGTTGAAATTGATTTCCGATTTCTCAGAACGTGGGTGATGTGTCAGTCCTAATAGTATGAGAAAGACAACGATTAGTTACTAGAAACAAAAGGGCAAATATGATTCTAATTCTGTTGATTTGGCCTTTGTAGATTTCAATACAGCCTCCATGGAAAAAATGGACTTTACACAGGATATGAATACTGTATTCTATAGCTGAAATGCAGTGCAATATCAGGTTGATTTATGAACATTTTATTCCCTCAGAATTAACAATCGCGCGTAGAAATGCTAACCCAAGCTAAAAGTACTGCATGCATCATGCAATTTTGACACCTAAAATAGTCCTGTGAAATCATGTGATAATAGTTTTCCACTAAAATGTCACATTTTCAGGAACAGAAGTAGCTGGGGAAGCGCATGACTGCAAAAGGCAGTGGAGGCTAATTTTTCTCTTCATAAACTCCGGCATCTGGAGTGAGGCAGGCTTCGCAGTGAAAGGCAGGTAAAACGAGGCAGGCCTCAAGTGTGCGCCTCACAGCATCACATGGGTGGAGGGGGGCAGCAGGCTTCAAGCATGGGCTTCATAGCACATGTGTGTTAGTATCTATTTGTACCAAGTTACCAATGCAAATTCACTGCAGTATATAACACCACAACCATATTGTCTTGGAAAGCAAGCCTCACATTTTCAAAATGCTTTGCACAAAAGGAAAAGGCAGGCAAATTGGGTTATACCCAGTCCTTATGCTGAAAGGTGAAAATGCAAATGAGGGTGAGGCTTCTGCACTGACGAGCTGCCATAAATAAGGGCCTTGAGCATGAAAATGAGAAGAGAGAGGACATCTGCTTTAAAACCTACATGGCCAGAGTCCTAGGGTGCAGAACAAAAAATAAAGGGAACTATCTGCTGTAATTTTCTTTTCCACAAAAATCTCAGGAAGTGTCCTGTGTTGTAAGTGTATATGTATGTGATCAAAGTGTGGGGAAATTGGACATTTCTCAAAAAAGATTGAAGAGGCTGCAATACCACCTTCAAAACCACCTTTTCTGAATAAGGTTTGTGTATGGTAGGGCTCATCTTGGCAACATCTGAAGTCTCATCTGGAGTGTAAGGTAGATAGAGGCCTTAAAGCAACACAGTTCACACACCTTGGAGAAAACACAATAAAACTAGCAGGGCATTATACTGAGACCATTTCTGGTTGATACAGATAGGAGAGGAGAGAATAAGATTACCCTTCACATCCAGACTGGTCTTCAGGACCGCCCGAGATGAATTTAACCGGAAATGAAATCACCAAACTCACAAAGATCCTTGCGATCATAGCTACACCCTTATGCTCTTCTATAGTCTGATACCACTTCACAATAAGACTACCCTTATAAAGGGCTTATGAATGCTTTATAATCAGGTTATTAATTAGGACGTAACACCTGGTGTTCAGTCATTAATCGGGAATTGTTAACAAGTAACTTTTTTTATACTAATGAATTATTACCATTTATAAGTGGCAATGGGAGCCTTTTTGTAAAGTGGGACATTTTTTTTCTAGAAAAATATTAAAACCAGGTAAAACTGGAATTTCTCCATCATACACATCAGCCCCCGGTCAGTCCTTTTACACATTTAACTTGATTAAGGAGCTAAACTTGCAACAGCAAGTTTCAAGTTTATAATGAACAAGGCGCAATAATGTAGATTTGCACAAGTGCATGCATACTGACCTGACATGAACTGTGCTACACTTGCAGAAAATGGCCTCCACAATTAGCATTTTTATGGACATCTATTCATGTCTCTGGTGACTCTTCCTATGAAGTCAGTAGATAGATTGGGAGAGCATGGGGGGGTCATGAGGTCACTGGAAAGGGGTGCGTGGCGCTCGCTCCCAAAATCTTTCTAAGAGGACGAAGTTCTAGGTCTTTACAGTACTGCTGCTCTGTTTTACTGCATGGCTGTGAGACAGAGACGCTATCCACTGAGCTGAGACGAAGACTGGACTCCTTTTGTACTGCGTCTCTTCAGAGAATCCTTGGGTACCGCTGGTTTGACTTTGTGTCGAATGAGCGGTTGCTAGATGAGTCCCGAATGAGACACATTATCTGCATTGTGAGGGGGCGCCTTTTACTGCACTACGGCCACGTGGCGCCTTTCCCTGACTCGTAGGATCCTCATTGTTGAGTACCTGAGCAGATGGACCAGGCCAAGGGAACACCCATATAATACCTGGCTGTGACAGGCCATTTCCGGAGGGTTGGACTGAACCATGTGCGAGCCTGCGGGGTTGCCAACCAGGATCCCAAGGTGTTTCATCATGCGGTGGGTGCGACAACGTGCTATACCAGTGCATGCTCCCTAACCTCACCTGACCTGACCACTCATCCATCCATTCAGCCATCAACATGTCTGTAATGCAGCCCTTTAAGCACATCTGACAGTTAATTACATTTTCAGCCTTGTGGAAACTCCAAGACCATATTTGTGTCGTACGATTCTGGTGTTGCATTGTGGGATTTTACAAGACCAAATATGTAGTTAAAAAAAAGACACCATAATTTATATTGCCAACAAATTTGATATTATTTGAGAGGTCTGCAACCATACCTGGGGGTGCCACTCTGTCCTGGTATGTAGGTTTGTAATTGCTGATGGTGAGGAGCAGTACCTGGATGGTCCCAATAAATATTCCAGCCAGGAATCCATAGAAGATCACATAAAAGAATAGTATCTTTGCTGAAAAAAGAGAGATGGGGCAGTTTGAGGACACCTTGCAATAAAGGTACAGAAAACATTATTTTCATAAGCCAAGATGGTGCCATTTAAAGGACACAAACGGTAAACTGTCCTAACAGAAACAAGGAGCCATACTAATAGAGCGTCTGAGTTTTAACTTGGCGTACACTCCAAATTGCCAGTGTCCCTTAAATCCCTTGTCTGAAGGAGGGGAGAATTTTAAGTATTTCACACCATTTCTCTACCTAATAAAACTGCTACAATGAATGATGGACAGTGTTTTCTACAATGACTCCACTAACAAAGCCAGACACCCCAAAGCATTTGAGTCATAATTCTGGCAAGTGAAAAAATACATCTTCACTGCAGCACTCAGGGCTGCCTTGCCGTGTATTTAGGTGCCCCTGCAGTCTGCATACCATTCAGCTATCTGCTGCTTTATAATAGGACTGAATATAAGCACGATCATTAAGGTGCGTGTGCATTGGTACACTGGCAGCATAATGTAATACTACACTTTCTGCACTTCATTTACTCAGATGGGCTTATAGGACATCACAGTAGGTTTGCTGTTCTTTTACAGTATTACAAATGCAAACCTCATACCATGTGGGGAAAAAAAACTATTTTTACATTTCAGAAACCCATTCAATTAAATATGAAGCTGAAATCAAAAATTTGGTTCGTGAATTTTCTGGCTCCAAATACCATTATGTACTGATGCGTATACTATTACTGGCTAAAGGGATGTGCATTGCTGCCTGAAGCTGGTCACGACGATCGCGTTCATAAACTGTCCAATTGGCATAAAAATAGCACATAAAGTGCTTTCCTTCCAGTCTATCCAAATCTATACTTTTCATCCAAGATTTACGAAGTAAATGGAAATGCAGGTTAATGTCCGTTTCTCATGTCCGATGCCTCATCCATGCTGTTCCCGAAGTGAAGTGCTGCATGCAGCAATGACAAAGGGTCACGGCTACGTTGGACATTTTCTCCTGCAGATACGGCAATAACTTACGCTTCGCAGCCATTAGGCATAATTTAATGCATCCTACGAGTCCAAATCGTAAGTAATATTTAGTTTTGTACTTTTACTGGTGCAATAATCCTGTTCGACAATTACGACTTAAATATTACATAAATCAGCATACATCTAAGTATAGTGCAGTGTAGTATATTATAATGGCGATGTGCCGATTTGAACTAAGTACGGCAGTTTTCCTAAAGGATGTAAAACACGTTATTGTTATGCTTCATTAGGATCCGACTCGGCTTTAGGCTGGTAGCAGCTAACTCGGTGACTTGGTTCATTTCAGCATCAGATGGCCTTATACGTGCAACATGCAAGCGAAGTGGAATTAAACGGTAGTGAAATTGCTTACAGTTGTCCGCTAACTAGATCAGCTGATGAACAAAATCCGCTGTTAATCAGCACTTAACTCACGTGGTCTTATTCATTTTAAAGTACCGTTGGGAAAATGCATGATTACGGCCATAAATCGCCAAGTTATACATAGTCTTTCATCTCTATAAAAGCGAACAGATGAAGGGTTACACCGATGTGAAGTGAACTTTAATTAAGTTGGTCCTCTAACTGAGACAATCGCGCCCTCCTGTGCTTGGCGATGGGCAAAAATATATGCGGACATAATGTTGCTAGGAGACAAGCTCCTTCTTCGCAGTTTCTCTTTAAAGGTTCCTTTAGAATTAAGTGTAAATCAGGGACGGCGCCTGTAAGACATAATAAGGCATCCCTTCTGCACAGCATACCAGAACGACGTGTTCATTCGGATTCAGGAGAGAGGAGAGCACATCACCTTGACTACCCTTGATCCACTGTCCGGTTTCATCCCTCTATCGTTACAATCACCAATTAATACATCGTGCATTTGAAAATATGCCTTTAAAATCCAGGAAACCTTTCGAGGCAGCTCCTATCCAATGACACTGAAAATTATATATTGATATTGGGGCACTATGAAGACTGCTGTAGAATACTGAATAAGTCTGACATAGTTCTCACATATTTATGGTTTCTTAGTCATCAGCTACGACCGTCAAGGTGACATTTGAAACAGAAAAAGATATTAACATAAATTAGGTTTGTGAGATTTAAGTAGTTGAATGTATATGCCATTGCCATTTCTGTGTTGTAGTCTTTAGTCATTAGTGTTCAGCCTCGTGGTTAAATATGTTAAAATTATTGTATGACTAGCATAATAGAATCTTTACACTATGCTTAACTAATAATAAAAAGTATGACGGTAACAACAAAAAATAAGTATAGTCTTTCGTCATATGCACTTCACTATTCTAGCTATCAAACATGTCCACAACCAATGCATTGCTGCTAATGAATTGTCCATGAGCTTATTGACCTTGTGCCAATAAGGCAAACGCTGCAAAGTCATGTGAATGACTTGATGCTTTTTCTGACCCTATTAAGAAATGACACCGGTGTTTAAATACTACCTAGTTGCTATAGTAACATTTGTTATGTGAAACAGGCTATTCACGAAACACCCCAGCATGCATATCATCTAGAGAGTACACAAATGAGTTGAATATTATTTTATAATAATGTTTAAAAATACTTACCCCAACTGCCCCCGGTCCGACCTAAAAACTCTTTCCTTTCTGAATTCCATAGAAACTTCTTCCATCCACCATCAGCGTCTTTATTTGCGGCTGGCATTTCTTGGTACTTCTGGCTTGCTCTCCTGTGGTTTTTCTTCTTATTTGTAATTGGTTTTTTTGTTTAAGTGGTTTTAAAGTAGACTGCACAGCGGAAACCCCGCCTCTCCCCCCCGTTTTAAAAAAATATAAGAGATCTAACCCGGCTTTGCCTAGTTGCACCCCAGAAAATTTATTTCTCCTGATTATTTGGCTCCGCCCACAAAACATTGCCGGCAAGGGAGGGAGGGGCAGCTCTGGCTAATCACAACGTGCGGGCTTCTGCGTAGCGCCGGTACGTCGTACAGAACGTGTGCGCTCCGCCCTGGTCCCTGAGCTAGAAAACATACTTTAGTAAGGAATTTGGGATCATACATTCTATTACATATCATGCGCTCATATCTCACCAAGACATCGCTCAGTGAATGAATGAAGAGCGATCACCCAGAGATATGGTTTTGAATTTACCTAAAAATGTGCACGCAGGTGAGTTGAATGGAGCCGGTGTCGCCGGCATCTGTATGATGTGCATTATGGTTTCATGTACTAGGTGGCGCTGTAACCCGCTTAAGTCCCAGAACTGCATAGTGCGGATTTTTTTTTTACTTCAAATTAGGGTGACTTCAATGAAAAAAATGTCACATAGTAATAAAAGATCGTCTGACCAAAGTGTAAATGATATCCCCATTACGTCATGTCTGTTTTTTCACATTTTGGGCAGTGTCAAAATAAAATAAAAATATATATAGTATTGCTGCTGTCCGTAGTTATTTTTACTCGGCATTTGCAGATTTTAGCTACGCGGATAATGCAGGTGTTACCATAGCGACCCCCGTTTAACGTGTTAGAGCTCTTTTCTTGGCGGATTGTCGTAGTGAGATTAAAAATACACTTTTGTATTACCCAGCAGTGACGCATGTATGTTCTATAAATGATTTCTGGTGAAACAAACCACATGCATCCATAAAGAAATATATTAGTTTTCCCAGAAACATCCCCATGGAAATGTCCCACCCTTGTCCAGAGTAAAGTTCTGCTGAGGCACCCAGAAACAACCCTCACTTTTCTATGTTATATTCAGTCTAAACTTTAGATTATTACTTAGATTAGGGGTTAAGGGTTAAGGTTGTCATTGTTAGGATTTGGGTTTTGACCTTAGAAACGAATGGACAGTGCCCACAAAGATATGAGTACAGGTGTGTGTGTGTCTGTCTGTCTGTGTGTGTGTGTGTGTGTGTCTGTCTGTCTGTGTGTCTGTCTGTCCATCTGTGTGTGTGTCTGTTCGTCTGTCTGTGTCTGTCCGTCTGTCTGTGTCTGTGTGTGTCTGTGTCTATCTGTTTATCTGTGTGTGTGTGTCTGTCTGTCTATCTGTGTGTGTGTGTGTGTGTGTTTGTCTGTCTGTCTATCTGTGTGTGTGTGTCTGTCTGTCTGTCCATCTGTCTGTGTCTGTGTGTCCCTGTCTGTCTGTCTGTGTGTCTGTCTATCTGTGACCGTGTGTGTGTCTGTCTGTCTGTGTGTCTGTGTCTGTGTCCGTGTGTGTGTGTCTGTCCAGTGGTTTCTGGGACAAAAAAACATGATACTGTACTTCATAAGCAGTTGGAAGATGTATAGGAATTACTTCAAAATTCAAGCTATTGCATTGGAGAATATTGTGGTCCCAGTTCAGATCATACACTTCTGTTTTTCCCATGATAGTATCCACATTTATAAGTGTGATTATACTCCTCTGCTTGCATAATGTCCAAGAATATAATCTATGCCTACTTTATATGCGACTTTGGATGGACAGATAATATTCCTGTGGTCTCACCCCTGCTCTAGATTTGTTAAATAATGCTTGAAATCAGTCGAAATTCAAAGGATTCCCATGTTCAGTCTGTCATAATCATATAATTGGTTTCTTTAAATATAATACTGTAGGAAGCATATTAACTACCATTTAATGTTTTAGTTCAGCAACTCTGACATCATAGAATTAACTGAAAATAATTTGTGGTTTCACTCTTTTCTGTAAATTCTCTATTTCACTTATGGTAGAAGACGTAAAAGTTTTTATATTATTTGAAAAGTATGTGCAGCAACTGGTCCTTGTGATAACTCCCGTTATTGTCAATTATTACACTAAGGGTAGTTATTATGTTATTTGTTGTTACAAGGTGTATCTGTCATGCAAAATTCCAGTGAGAGCAAAGTAACATCTCAGAAGTTCCAGTTGCATTTATCACTCAATACATTGGTATTGCTTGAACCATGAAAAACAATAAAATTTTGACAAAATCATGTATATTTCTCAGTTTGTAATTGTTACACAAAGTTAGGCAGAAGCCACAGACTTTACATTGTCACTTCTTCAATCACTGTTTCTGCTCTGTATTATTAACACACCTATTGTTTTATTTAGTTTTTCTCCATCACATTTTGCCCGACACTAAAAAAACTGGTTCCAAAACAAAAGCACACTAACAGTACAAGCCCCTGACTTGTAGCTGCAAGACCTAATGGTTCCACAATACCAGCTGAACCAGAATTACATGTATCTGGGGCTTGGCAATATCTGGAAATCTATAGTGTTCTGACAATGTTTCTGAGAATAGAAATGCTTCATGAACCATTTGCTGTATTTCTTGATCTCACTAGATGGTGCTTTGGTTTGCTTTGGGGCATGCTTTATGCCCCTTTTTTGAACAGAAATCACCATCAAGTGAGGTCAAAAAAGACACCAAATAGTTCATGAAGCGTCATTTGGTCTTGTAGCCGTGTGGACAATTGTTAACCAATTACTTTGTTCTGGGCTGTACAAGTATTACAAGCATCATCACTAGTTTATACCATGTGTACCATGGATATTCCACTGAACAAATAAAATATGTGCTTCGATAAGTATGTCAAATGGCCTGCTCAGGGACAGAGATAAAAACTGGAACTGGGGATAAAACATGGTACAGAACAGGATGACCAGTGACACCCACTGACCCAACAGGGAACTACAACAAAGGACTCTGACATTGTGAAAATACCAAGATGTGGACTAGACTAGGAACACTAGGAAGGACCAGAAACATGTGCAGGTCATCAAGGGCAAGCAGGGAACTTATGGAAATGAAGGACAGAATGGGACAAGGCAGAGACCGATCCTGACACGAAACTTAAAAAGCAAAAACATTCCTACAAATCACTTAGACTACAACAGTGCAGAGGACAAGGACCTGTAGTCAGTGACTAAAGACCAAAATGATTTACTGGTTTCATGCACTTGTAGTCCAGTCATATTTTCCAGTCCTGTTAACCTGCCTAAATGAGATGGTACGCAATTCCAGGTTTAATAATCAGTAAACATTAAATAAGACAGGATTTAGCCACAATGCTGATGAAAACCAGAAGGTACATCAAGTTAAATTAATAAAAGAATGGCTGAATATATACATTTACTTTTCTTTTCCTCCACAGCTGTGCATTGAAAATGGATAATGCATGTCTTGGAGTGCATTAACCCACTCATACATATTATATAACTGTCCAGGGCCCCTCCAGGGTTCCGTTGATACCATTAGTGTATCTGTTATAGTTCTTACTGTTTTGGCACGGAAAATGTTGGGTATAGTGTAAATGAGAAATAAATAGAATATTAATATTTAGACATATATAAATATATAACTGATATTAATTACAGTTAAAGACAGTTTGAACAAAGAAATACAAATAATCACATAAGTGGAGGAGAAAGAATTTTCGAATTGGCATGTAAGTGGAATGTGAAATGAAGAGGTGTAATTTCAGAGCTATAGGACTCAGCATTCATGTAAAAACACATTTACTGCCTTTCACATTTCCAGTTGATCCATCCAGTAAGTTTGAGCAGGGGGGATCCAACCTTTTTCAGGATGAGAGATACCGTTCCTATTATGCCTATATTTAACATTGAAAAACATCTATCACTGAACATACTTTTGCACATTTTAACTGACATATTCTGCTTTACTTTTAATGAGAGGCTTGATATTGCATGGTACCAACTAGGGCTATGGATGGAACAGTGTTATGCATAGAGCCCTAAGCACATTTTGCTTAGTGGATTAACCTCCAAGGATTCAGACAATTTGTTTAGAACTGAATGTGGGTGTGAAGGTTTTTATATTAAATTTAAGTGGATTATATTACATATTACAATGATGTTGCATAGCATTTCCCAGGACCGTGGTGCAACACACAGAAAGCCATGACAGGAACTCCATGATAAAACAGCACATGGGAACAACAACTATTATTTACAGTTTAAATACTTGGATCCATACATTAAATATAGTTACACATACAAGCAGCACTGTGCATGGCATGACCAGCCCTGTGATGTCACAATATGTTTGTCCTTGTTACTATTCTAAGAAAACGTTAACAACCAGAGCCGCCAGACTGTAACTGCAGTTATATATTAAAACATTGTGCGCTTTTTTTTAAGTGCACAATTCAAACAAATTTAGCCCAGTGTATAAACACTCCCAATTTGGCAATACGGTTAACGTAAATTGTGCGGTGTGATTCTTCGGCAGTGACTGTTAGCGATAATTGTATAACTGAAACGGGCATCACAGCTCGAAAGTTTTACACTGTGATCTGAACAGACTTAATGAAAATGTGAGTGAATGCATGATATTTAGAACACAAATGAAAACATTGCTTTTTTTCATATATATATTTAGGATTATTAGAGGGCTGTTTGGCGAGCCACTGTTTATGAGTGCAGTAGCTATCTGTTGGAGACCCCTGTTGTAGAAATCTTACAGGTTGGTGAGCATGTGAGGAGTGACAAAGAAGGAACTGACAGGGCTGTCCAGGGAATACAATGCTGCCATTCCGACTGCTCCCGTTTCTAGCCATTGTTACTGATTTTGTTGTTGAATAATAAAAACAATGTATAGATGAATAAACATTATGTATGTAAACATAATGTAAATATGATGTAATGTGTTACAACTACAGCCCCAAAAGTACATTTCAATAAATAGTTCCATGAACAAGAGGCCAGGTCTTAATGTTACCTGGTAAACAGGAAAACTGATAAGTACACTCAGGAACGATTGCGTGAAACAAGATAGGGAACATCAGAGTGCTTCTTGCGTGCAGTTGCACAGCTCATTTGGCCGTGTCAATCCTTCCTTACGTTCAAAATAGTGAATCAGTTGTAATCACAACGGAAGCCACACTCCTGTGTAAAATAGTTGCATTTACACTTAATCAGCCTACTTTCATTGAATGTGACATCTAGTATTACAGTGATCTGCAGAAATCAATAAAAGGAACAATAATTTAAATTGCAAAGCTAGGTAAGGCTTTTTCTCTATGACAGAGAAAAAAGGTTTTTGTGAAACTTAAACTTGCGGCACTATAATGTCTGTATGCTGAACTGAAAGTAAGAATCTAAGAAAATTCTAGCTGACTAATGATGTAAGAATTGCATGTGTATAACAAGAGATGTTGGTATCAGTATCGCACATCGCCCAGCGCTATAATATACTAAACAAAATACAAAATATCACGGCAGTGAAAGTGTGGTGGAAAAGTGCTCTTAATTTAACACAGACACTAATTATTTCAGTAAAAGGTCAGTTCAGGTTGAGGAGCACGAACTGGCACAGCACAGTGCTGCACCCAACACACAAGGATCAGGATCCTGGTTGGCGACCCTGCAGGCCGACTCGTGGTCCGCCCTCTCCCTCCAAAAATGGTCGTCTATCTGCTGCAGACAGGTGCTACCTGGGTGTCCCCTTGGCCTGATCTAGCCACTCGGGTCCTCAGGAATGAGGATCCTGTGAGCTGGATCACTGTCAGGGAATCGCGTCACATGGCTGTAGTGCCGTAACTGACGCTCCCTCACTGTGCAGGTAATGTGCCTCATTCGGGACCCAATGCAAGTAATGTGCCTCATTTTGGGACCCAATGCAAGTAGTGTGCCTCATTCGGGACCCAATGCAGGTAATGTGCCTCATTCGGGACAGAATGCAGGTAATGTGTCTCATTCGGGACCCAATGCAGGTAATGTGCCTCATTCGGGACAGAATGCAGGTAATGTGCCTCATTCAGGACCCAACCTACCACACACCCCTTCCCAGTGACCTCATGACCCCCCATGCTCTCCTAATCCATCTAATGACTTCATAGGAAGAGTCACCAACGAGTCATGTCGCTGCTGAGGTAAGTGAACCTCTTGACTTGGTCAACATTCTCTCTGCAGATAGACACACTGCCGATGGCTGTGCCCAAGAGGTCATTAAAAGGCTTGGATCTTGCTTTTTATCCAGTACTCTCGTAAGCCCAGATACTCAGACTCCTCACTCCTCAACCCAGATCAAACCCTCCATTGACTCCATGAAGATCACAGCATTTGTTGGCAAAGTCATGATCAGTGAATATTTCTTTATCAACAGATGCCCCAAAGCTGCTTAGCCCCAAAACCTTGCCCAACACCCAGTCCATGCAAGCAATGAACAGAGCAAGAACACACCCCTGACAAACCCCAGAATAAACTGGGGTTGGATGATTCCAAGTGCCCCTGAGTGACAGGGGCCCTAAAATATTTGGCCCGGTGTGATAGTCTTTCATGGGGGCCCTGGGCAGCACCCCTGGGCAGGAGTGACCAAAGGTTTAGCTATGGCAGACCAACCATAAATATTCACCTTGTGAAGCTCCAGACAAGCAGTTCTGGTGGAAACAGGTGAGTTGAGGTGTGCATTTAATTCTGCAATGAGTCGGGCAGCTGTGGTTTAATGTTTTTTGGATACATTCTGCGTTAGTACCCAGACGTCCCTTTCATAGAGCTTCCTCTTGTGTCCACATTTACTACCTCATTCATGATGGAATACCAACATTACCCTGGAGACCGTGGCTCTCGATCCACCACAAAGACTTGCTGTCCTGGTCACAGATGCACCAGTGAGATGAGCACCAACAATTTGTCCTCTTTTGAACTCTGGTATGTCACCTATTATGTTAGATGGATTTTGCAATATTTTATGTACAGCTATGCTATTGCTAATTCAACCTTCCCACTCTGCTCTTGCTGATGGGATGTGCAGTCAGTGAAGACCGGCCACCAGGCCACGCATATATAGGCGTGAATCCTCAAATACTATTTTGGCCAGTGTTTCAGTTACATTGTCTAAACCCTTTGAGCTGCAACCTCGCAGTCCTAAGAATTGTCCATGACTTTTCACGTTGAGTCACTTGCAAGTTGTTACATTGTAATTTGATTGTAATGACTCTAGCTCCCGCAATTAGACCCATGATGACTAATCAGAATGCATACTGCAGTTCTCTGATGCATCATTCTTGATCATGAGTCCTCACCATGGCAAACAAGGCTATGGCCTGTTTAATTTGAATGATATTTTCAGTTGTGGAAAACAGTACATTATATGTGTTTTGAACACTCAATATTAAAGTAATTGATTTAAAATTGAATATTAATTTTACAAAATTGAAGTCAAGAACTTACAGCTGATGCACTATGATTTTAAAATATGTGTTGCTCCTGTACAATGATAAATTTTAAAGTAATATAATAAGGATGGGGGTGGGGTTCTTAGTTATTACTTTGTCTGCATTTCCTGTACAGTGTCACAATCATTTTAAATATTGGTTATATTCACTTGCAGCCAAATCAATATAATCTGTGTGATAATAGCTGTACTTCCTTTTCATCAATTGACCTCCCTTGTCCTACAAAGCTCTTGCTGAAGGAAACGAATGAAGAAATGAAGATTAACAGTGATTTAAGTGCAATGAAAGGTTCTTGAATCCAAAAGCAATCAGGCTGGAGGTTCTGCAATTTTCCCTTTTAAGGTATCCAGCATGACATTCACTGTGATATAGGAAAGACTGTTGGAGATTTCACCTTAACTATTAAACCCAAGTTGCAACCCAGACTGCCTGAAAATTACATATTGTCTCTGGATTATGATATAAAGCATGTGCAAACTGAAGCCTTTAGAGAAGCATAGAGTGTGACATATCCAACTTCCAGCTTCAAGAGAAGCAGCAAAATAGTAGGTTTCTCAGCCCGTGACCCTGCTGATCGGCAAAACAGACTGCACTCCGCGGAGATGCCAGCTGGTCAGATTTGGAAGGATGAGGCCCAACCTCTTGCTGCTGGCTTTGCACCTTCTGACCCTGGTGTCAGGGCAGCCCGTCTATGATGAGGACTGGGTCAATGTGTTCCAGCAGGGCTTCAACTTCCAGTGTCCCCACGGAGAGATGCTGGTGGCAGTGAGGAGCTACTTCAGCGCAGCAGAAGGTTCTGACCGCCTGTGGGTCTTTCAGTGCCGGCCCCCCCCCATGACTTGGGAGAGCCCACTGATGACGTCAACCGTGCCGGCATGGAATGGTAGGCTTTGGGGTCCTTCGTGTTTGTCTACATATATATTCTATAAGCAATTGGCATTTCCTACTACTTTGGTACATTTTACAAGGCAGCTATTGAAAAGAACATGCAGTGATCGTAGGTATGTTGGTGGAAACAGGTAACATTAAGTAACACTTCCATAGCCCTGTACTTTTCTTATTAAATGTTTTATGGGGCTTTGATGCTGGATCAGACTCCACGCAAAAGTGAAGTATTGCTTCAGAGTTCTTCAAAGGTCTGTTTTTCTCTGAAGCAGTAATTTTGCAGCTTATAAAGAAAATTAAGTGCAAATTTGTAATTAGTGCTGTATAATAAATGCATTGGTCATGATTAGTACATTCTGACTATGTAATGGAGGAGACATCAAAGATTTAATTTCTGCTTTATTTCTATTCCCTAGGGTTTGCTTATGGCAATACTGATTAAGCACCCCCTGATAGTCAAGCAAAATGAAAGAGCTTTGATTATGGGACAGAAGGGGAGCGAGAAAAGAGGAGAAAACAATGATTGATGTTGTATAATAAAGGTGAGTGAATGAGGAACGAAAGATGAACCAGTAGTCTGGACAATGTGGCAGATAAACAAAAGACACAACTGACAACGTACGACAAAGTAAAAGCAGCCCTCCAGAAAAGGAGGAGCTGGAATTTTAATAGAAAAAGAAAAGAATGTGTAGAAATACACTACATGGGAAATATAGAGTCAACCCTGTCTTTCCAAAGCAAATATGTACCTTTATATTTTACATTATATGCATATACAGTGGTACCTCGGTCCTCGAACTGACTAGAACTCGAATTTCTTGAAAGTCAAACAAACCAGTTTGACCTAGAACTCGATCTGAATACCAGAAGTCGAACTGTGAAGGCTGACCTAATATAAATTGTACGCGCCAGGAAATAAGTCATACTACAATACAATTCTTACTTGAATGCCTCCTTCACAGACTGGACGATTAACCAAATAAAGCAGCGCAACGTTAAAGTAACTAACAATAAATAAACCATGCACTAACTTACGTGTACTATTAGAATTTTTGTCATTTATTTAAACTTTATTTTATCAGGTAAATTAACTGAAAACCAGTTCTCACTGCTTTAAGTGTAATTCGAGAGAAATAGCAGATTACGCATCAGAACTGCCTGGGATACAAACGTCATGCGTGTAACTAAACTCTTCAGCCAATAAG
>JABFEA020000038.1:15753263-15763426 GCA_019775915.2 Cyphomyrus plagiostoma
TGATTGGTTGATTAGATAATTGCATTAATGAGAAATTGAACAGGTGTTCCTAATAATCCTTTAGGTGAGTGTAAGTCGCTCTGGCTAAGGGCGTCAGCCAAATGCTGTTAATGTAAATTCAATTCAATTAACGTGGTAAATGATTCAAAATACATTAACAAGTCTGCATCAGAATGATTCACAATATTGATGTATTAGACGGGCTTATAACCATACAAATATCATGGGACAGCCAGAAGCGAAGGCAGAGGCTGATTAATATGTATAAGAAACGGTTGCTTATATAGATTTCATTATGAAGGCTAATTTGGTGTCAAAATGCATTTTTTGTAAAGACAATGGCATCACTCAGTTTTCATTTTCTCTAATATGCCATTTTATGTGACAATCTGATGAGATGCAGCATCAAAAATAATGCAAAAGGACATTCAAGGGAAACATATTTTCATGAATAAAATTGCTGTAACACTACAAAATAAAGGCAAATTGTATTGTTATAGTGACAGATGGGCTTGTGTGGAATCTCACACAGAGGCATTTTGTTTTTGATCAACATAAATTTAAATTTTGATAAATGCAAACTTCTGTAAATTAACAGAAGGGATTAGTATCTGGAAATTTGAGGACTGAAATGTTAAATGGCACTAGACATAACTGAGAGTATTAAGAAGCTTTTCTGTTGTTCAGAAACACTGAATTTATAGCTGAAGTTGACACAAACTAGTCTGCTCTGTAACCAATTAGGTTCAGTCTTTAAGAAAGCTGACCAATCAGTTTCCCAATTAGCTGGCCAATCAGCTAATGCGAAAGGGAGGCTGATGTTCGAAGCAAAGATTTCCAGCATTCTGTGCTCACGATACTGAATAGTGTGTATGGAGATGAAACAGTGTAAATATCATTCATGCAGAAATGTTTGTGCTTGAGAAGAAACCAGGATTAGATTTGAGTCTCATTCTAAATTTATCTTGTCTTAGGCTGGATCTTCTTGCATCCTTCTGTGACACCTACCTGTGACAAATCCTGGATCTGTTATAAGAAAACACTGATCCCAATGTCTCTAATGTTCTACTGAAAATTTTAATCAATAACTATGATGCATAATCTTTACTCTCCGGGGCTTCACTACCAAGTCTACTTTTTATTATGAGTTGACCCAGCAGTACATGTACAAAGCAGGGTAAACAGGGGTCCTCCTCCACCCTGTCTTTGTCAGCCACTGCCTAATTCCAAGGTGTAATACCTTTTTAGAGAGCGCACTTCACTCATATGCTAATAACAGTACACTGGATTTCTTAGAGCGGCAAACTGTGGAGATACAGGCACTGCGATGACTTAGGGTGCGGAGAAGAGCGATTTCTGACAAACACTCCAGCTGAACGTCCCACGGTAAACCAGCGCAAGACCTGGCTGGCACATTCAACTAAATATTATGCATAAAATGAAACAGATTGCAGTTTCAAAATCAGTTCTTGATCAATTTCAGTCAGATCAAAGACACTTACTGTCAACAACAAAACAACAGTTCAGGAGCAGTTTCCCCATCCGCTGAACCATCATGCTGTTTCCCAGCCCAAAGGTCACTTTGCCAGTGCTGTGCTCTAGTAAAACCTCTCTGTCCCTGCAGCACAATGGTCTCCCTATTTATAATATGTAATATAATATGTAATATACATTTCTGCATGAGAATCTGACCCAATTGACTGCTTCCTTTTACCTTTGCCCACCCCAGTGGTGTGTAGCAGCATAGAAGCCAGGAGCTCCTCTTAATTACCACACAACAGCATACTGAAATATTAACTCAATGCCCTCTAAATGTAAAGCAGGTTAGAGAAGCCTGCATCTTTTCCTCACCCCCCCAAAGAACGTAATGTTCTATGTGCTTTAAGGCTGCATTGCCGTTGCACTTCTGGTAAGGCTCCTCCCGCGGTAAGTATTTGGAGGGCTGCAACCCCCCCTCCCCCCCCCTTCTCACCACGGAGTACTATACATCGAGAAATAATGCTTGCGGTCAGGTCTGCATCAGCTGGGAGGGCCTGGATGCTGTACACCCACATCTAACCTTCAAGCTCCCCCCCACCTTCATATTCCTGTCAGCTCCATCAGAGGTCCAGTTGTACTGAAACCAGAACAGCTGGTGCATGTAGTACAACGTCTCAGCGAGGGCGGCTGCAGGGGAGCCGCAGTCAGGGCTGCTCAGGACGCCTGTGGCCATTTTAAAATAGCAGCAGTATGTTGTGGCAGGTGGGAGCTCTAGGTGACTGACGGCTCTCTGTGTTTCGCTTCAGCCGCAGAACTAAATAGAGGTGTCCCTTTCTGTAGCTATTATCTCAAGTGACTGAAAACTACTGCAGCACAATCTAACTATAGCTACTGAACCAGAGGAAGCTGGATTTGAGGCACACAGATTAGATGCTTTAACTCTTTCAGGGACACTTTATTGGTGCTCGTCTAGGACAGTCCCAGTGCTATTTTCACAAGTCTTCAGGCAGCTGTGTTATACGTAGCGCATACCACACTAATTTAGTAACTGTCAGCATGCCTTAGCTACTTTGAAGTATCACCTGTGAAGCAACTATCCTCTGCCCTGCTTTTACTGTGCGCTGAAAAGGTTAACGGGCAAAGATGTAAACAAGCGAGCGGGAAGATGCTTCTGGGTCAGGTGGCAATGCTGGCGTGCTCTCCATCACAGCGTCCACGTGGCATTCCTCTGGCTGGCGGCTCTATATAAGCCAGCGAGGACAGGCAGTTACATCATATGTAATATACATTTCACACTGATGTTCAATATATCCAACATATTGTGCAATATTATAGAATGATTTTCAAAAAAAATTTGAATACATCCTCATTCTAATGGAATGACTGAGACAAGTAATGCTTTGCAGCAAATGTGAAATAAGCATAAAATACAAAATGTAGTACTTCTTTCAACAAATATAGGTCTTCAGGACAGTAACACCAGATGTCAACTCTTGACCCATAATTATTTACCATGACAAGCCTCTTTATGTTACTACATGTCATATTGACAGAAGTTCATGTAGAATCCAGTTTTGAAACTCATTAAAATATATTCCTCGATAAGAACATTAGCTGTACCCTCACACTGTCAATGTCATGTGCATTGTAAATAGCAGCCAATTGGCATGAAGAGAAAAATGGTCTGATCTATAGCTTACATGTTCAGTAAACATGGAATTTGGTTGCCCAGGCTATATTATCTCAGTGGTTTATAGAAAGGTTGGGTTGTGTTCTACCTTATCCTATAAAAGAAGTCTGTATTCCAAAGTCAACAAGCTAGAGTCCTTGTAGTTTAAAGGTATGGCTCCTCTACACTTAGAGCATCTGGAGCATTTCCTGGCCGTAACCTCAGAGAGGCAGGACGTTCCGGTCCATGCTGAGCCTCACTATGTTGCCATAGAAGTGTACAGCGTATCAAAGAGGATTCAGAAGTACAAGCACATGTCCCATCAACCTTCACTGGCCATTAAGTTTAACTGTAACGTTACAATAGCAAGAAGCGGAGCTTTGTCATAAGCAGACTGGTCACCTTGTCCGCTGAGATGGCAGGGAAGAAACCAAGGCAAATCAGAACATTGGTGCAAGGCAGTTACGTCAGGGTCGGACCAGTCCTGCTTATTGGTCAGTGCGTGGAGATTTTGACACATGTAAACGGTAAACAATGGAAAAAAAGGGCCTTATCTTGCGAGTGGAGACACTAGATCGGCACTGGAGGCTGCTAAATAAACAGAGACGGCATTAGTGTTCCTAGGGAAGGAAACACCGTGTCACTGATACCCCCTACTGAGGTGTCACTGCATCTGTTCTGAGCGGCTACGTTTCCAGTAATCGCTTTTGTTTTTAGTTACCCACTCCGTTTGAAACAAGGCGTGCCAGACTTATCCCAAATTAGCTAAGTGCCCTTGGCGTGACACTTGGATGGCTGGATTTTGAATTAAACCATGTCTTTAAACGATTAAAACTGTCACGACAGCTGATGTCTCAGTACAGGTGTCCTTGCTGCAGTGAAAAAAAATCACTTCTTTATCAACAGAAAGTTGAATGGTGTCTATAATATAAAATGATAGTCTCTAAAAAAATCCAAAGACTGAATACTTATGTTAGCATTAGTTAATAGCATAAGATCAGGTTGAAATACCACTGTGCGGAGAATTTTTCAAGTTCTACAGAGACCTCCATTGTGAGTGCCGATAATGTTTTTTATGTAACCGAGTCCATAAAGGCATATGAAGGAGGCATTTGTACACGCTACTAATACGGGTCTACTCATAGATAGTCCCTGACCTTGTTAATGAACCATTCTTTTTTTAGCACATAGCGTATCACTTCAAGATACATTAGGTTCTTATAACTTTAAAGTTGTATGTTCATGTCCCAAGAGTCCAAGGCCTTTTTATAATATCTTTCAGCAAGGTACCTGACCTGAATTGCTCTAGTACAGTGTTTCCCAATCCGGTCCTAGGGGACCCATAGACAGTCCAGGTTTTTGCTCCCTCCCAGCTCTTGGTAGGGAGCTGGGAGGGAGCAAAAATGTGGACTGTCTGCCAGGGAACTCAGAGCGATTGTGGGTCTCTGAGGACCTGGTTGGGAAACAGTGCTCTAGCAATCCAGCTATACAGATGGGAAGAAATGTGATTGTGTGAATTTGAAATAAGTCTAATGAACACAACACAAACCCACCGACCTACATGAAATGCAGCTGTGGTATATACATGAAATACAGTTGTGGTATATATATGAAATACAGCTATGGTATATACATGAAAGTCACTGCTGTGTACATTTATATATTCCTCTGAAATAACCGGCATATGGTCTAAGCAAGCATTTTTATCTCCTCTAATCTGACGGTAAGATCTAGGTTTCTTCACATGTAATAATGGACCTTCTTTGGAGCTGGAAGTCAAGCCAGGCACCAGGTTACAGCAGGAAGCATGTTAGCCATCCACCATCACTCAAGGTTATAGGCAAAGACTAAAGGCACATGAGGGACAACACACTCGTGCCAAGTGTTAAGGTTCAGGATGCGCAATGTCAAGGGTAAAGCATTCTCATTGTGTCCTTTTGCCACTGGCTACAGTGATAGCTGAAACTCTTTACACAGAAGTTAGAGCTCCCCCTTGTGGTGAGACAAGGACCACATCAAGGACCACAAATAATAATAATTTGCTGAATAGGTCAATGCCTAAAATTTTCCTCACTCGGGTAGGTTCTTTTCTAACAGCCATCTCTCTCTCATCCATCTGCTCTCATTTCTCATTTTGTCGGTGCAGTAAGTGCTGCCTTCTAATCTACACAAACAGTGGACCTAAAAGGCACAGCACTTGTTGTGCTCCAGCTGAGACCTTCTGTCCTTGAGCACTGGGGCAGACGTGGCTGCACTCCGATACCTGCAGGCAGTTCCGCAGCGGGCAAGTGAGCCGGTTGGCAGAGTGCTGAGCAAGGCCCGGGTCTCACGAGCAGACTTCGTATGCAGAGTCTGCATGACTGAACGGCTGCGCCGGCATCCTGATACGGGATCCTTGCTTCGCTCTCTGCAGTGCAGCGTGCTGTGAAGATATGACGCACTTCAATGACACAGCTTACATCAGCTCTGAGGACACCCATTACCCAGAGCGCATTACCTCCCCTCAATCCCCTGATCGTTATCACACACACACACACACACACACACACACACACACACACACACACAGACAGACAGACACACTCACACACATACACACTCAAACACACACACACACACACACACACACACACACACTCACAGATCAGACGACCTGGAAAAAGCTCACAGATCCTTTTGTATCCCTTTGAAGGAACATACCACCCACCCCTGGCAAACCATTTGACTCTTTAGCTTATTTGGACTCAATTCATTATGCAGTCAGCAACTGTATGTCACACAGCGCCGTGTCGTTTGGAAGCCAACTCGTGAGATCTGGACAACATGCCCTAAGCACTGAATAATCACAAGACAAGCAGTGTTTCTGCAATTTACATGAGTCCCCTATCTTTTATTTTCCAATAGATACATTTTAAGCTGAATTTGACTTTCATGGTTATGGTAACCCTGCCTCTTTAGAGCACATTCTGAAGAACGTCTCTACTCGATCATTTCTTGAAATAATCTACATTACAAAGAATCTTCAGAAGTCTGGGGTCAGCCTACGCATGTCTGCTGCAGTGTTATAAATTTATGTTCCGTCGTAGGACCATAATATACTCTGATTCATTTTAAAACATTATGAATTTCAAGTTTTTTTAAATGTGAGACCTATGAGACGAGAAACTAAGTGCTTCTATACAGTGCTCTCTCCCAGATGTTCTGTAAGGATGGAGTAAAAATAAGCACTTTGCTTAATGCACCCAAACTATCGCATATCCCATACCCAGTCCAAATAACTGCATTTATAAAAACCTTAAAGTGTATGTAACGTGTACATGACTGTAGACTGCTGCCCAGACGTACTATCACAAAGCTTCCCTGTCTCTCTCTCTCGCTTCCGCCATTCCCCATCTCTCTCACTCTCCCCCTCTCTCTCTTTCTCCCACCCCCACAGTCTTTCTGCCCTCTAAAAGCTTCTCCCTGCTGTTCTGGGTTTGTAAGGTCCTATTGACGTCACGCCGAGCAAAAGCGGCAGTACCGGCTACAGTGGAGGGTGGTTCAGAGAAGGAGAAGCATCACTAGGCAAACTAGTTTTTTTTTCCATCCATCCACCTGTCCCTCTATACCCATTGGAAAAAAACCCAGCACCAGAAATGGGGGAAATATAATTCCGTTTTCCCGTTATCTGTGTAAAATACAGAGCGGGGGTTTTCAGGTGGGCTGGGGGGTGGTCTGTGGCCCACAGAGATGTATCCTCAGATGACATAATGCAGTACTGAAATTGTCGTAATCCCCTCCCCCCCGAGAAAGAACAGCAGGTTCTTAGTTAATATTAAGGATGATGCAGAGCCCAATCACCAAAAATATTGCTTACACTTTAAATATAAATGTAACTCATAGCCCGTTTTTGAAATTTACATTCTCTATAAATTCAGCAGGCAACAGCTTTATCATCTGGCAATTCACTACATACTTTCCAGAACAGGCTATACACTAACAGCTATGGGATAATAAACACAGACACACACGTGACCCATTAACCCAGCGGAGATGAATCATGCTGCAGAGTTCTCATAGACCTGTCACACTTCTTACATCAAAGGTCCAAAGGCAGACTCCTGGCTGAGTGGCAGTTCAGCCATCTGGATCCCATCAGACCTGACCCTCCGCTTAAGGTCCCCCACCTGGGACTCACAGTTCCAAAACCTTCACAAGACTCTGCCAAGCGTGACACGGCTCTCATCCATTTTGGGTTGGGCTATCACGGAATTTGTAAGATAAATTCATTAGAATTGATTTATTGACTTGTATTGTTTGATCACTTGCATGTTAGTGTTCCGTGGAATCTGCTGTTTAAAATTAATGCATAAGATTATCTACTGGACTGGGGGGGGGGAGATAACAGGAAACAGGAAGTAGGGAGCTGCCAGTCTGCTTGTGGAGAATGCTGGTGTCAATCCTGGAATAGAGCCGAATCTGTCTCCATCCATTGTGGGTTATTGCATTAAGAAGGTCCACCCATCTTTTGGGAGAAGCCACAACTTACAAACCGA
The DNA here is from genome assembly GCA_019775915.2 of Cyphomyrus plagiostoma. Classification (NCBI taxonomy): domain Eukaryota; kingdom Metazoa; phylum Chordata; class Actinopteri; order Osteoglossiformes; family Mormyridae; genus Cyphomyrus; species Cyphomyrus plagiostoma. The sequence goes on from JABFEA020000038.1 coordinate 15,760,947, forward strand.
AGGAGGTTTCCGCTCATGAATCCAGAAGATTTCACTTTCTGCAGACCAGCTTTTGTCTTGATTTTTGGAGATGGGAAGATGAGGCATTGGAGGGATTGTGGTACCCTGACAATCAGTGCATGGCTTAAATCATACCCTCCTTCTTATCACATTGATTCCCATGGAGACAAATCACGCGGTAATGCAAGCCACAAAACACCCTAACCTCACTTCTTTCATCAGAATCTATGCTTCAAAATATCTTTTAGGGATGTAAAAACCCAGATATAATATACGAAGCCTGTTAATCTGTCAGTAGTGACTGAAAACGGGGGACAGGCTGAAAATATCTGAACTGGAAACCGATTGTTGAGGGGGTTGACCATTTTAGAACCTTATCAGCAGATAGGTGAGTGTTACATAGCAGTAACACACATTCAAAATCAAAGAGATAAACAAAATAAAGGTCGTTTTATTTGATGTGTTGAACAGACAGAAACAGGAATGCAGAATTATTTTTCAAACCTGTTCACAAACTGTTCAAAGCAAAAGGAAGCACGGTCCTCTATTTTTACAAGCTACTTCTAAATCAAGCATTCAGCGAGGCACAGCGGCAGACCCAAGAGCAGCGCACATCGCTCTGACGTTAACATTACATCAACAGTTCTTCAGGAAGGGAACTGAGAGTGGATCAGGAAAAGAGGCTGCAGAGCAATGCATCTGACACCCACCGGCAGGTATAATAAATGCAGTACTGCGCTCAGTTCTGCCACCTAGCACTATGCAATCTATTTCTGGATGCCCTCTGCATGCCCCATTAATCAGAGAGCCCTGTGTAGCTGTTAGTCTGTGAGTGAAAGCCAGCCTGCAGCTCCAGCAGCCCGGCCGACGCTCCATAAACCAACCGCCGCGCAGCGGAGTCACATTCGTTCCGTGGTCCCACTAATACGCGCGCGACTCTCTCTGCATTGTTACGTTTATGTTTTATTAATATCTTACACATAGCTGATGCTCTTATCAAGGACAGCTTTTTGGTGAGTTAACACAGGAGCTTCTCCATTGCCACAGCTTCCGGTTTCGTGCATTTGTGTAGTTAGGGGCCTCCTGAAACCTTTAACTTACATTGATGTATCCACCCAACCATCCGTATTCCACACACACTGCCCTGTTTCATCATCGCGGGGATCCGGAACCTATCCCGGAAGCTACGTGAGGGATCAACCCAGGAAGAGGCGTCAACTAGGCGTCACCCTAACTCCTTTATCACTTTTCTTGGCAACTCTACTACCTGCTGCTTGTGTTTTGCATCGTTGTGTCTAGCTTCATGTTGAATCAGTAACAGAAGATGCATCAATTAGCATTTAAAAGATTATTGTATTCTTGTGTCAGATTAACACCAGCCTTCTAGCAAACACTGTGTATGAAAGAATTACCATGTACCATTCAACATATATAGTCTTTATTAACCACTTATTAGTCTAGCATTTATAAGTCATAATATAACATACAACTGAACCAATTCCCTTTCTCATGACTTTTTACACGTTTTCGATTCAATTTCCATGTTGTCGCTGCCTAATAGTCCAGCGTTGGTTGTTGGTATCGTCTGCGCATGCTCAATCAGAAATAAAGGAAACAGTTTAGCGTTTTGATATCCGTATAAATATGTACATTTTAAAATAACATATATTATTATATTTCATTATTAATGTTGCCTGTGTCATTGTGTTTAAAATGTAAAATCTGACGACAAGTATTATTTAACATTCTCTGCAGCGCGCCTATACCGCCTGCGCCAGCAGAGGGCATTATCGTGAGTGTTCCCGGAAAGAAGAATATTATATACATTACATTTACATTTTGATAATGTGGACGTATTTCGTATTATTCGTAACGTTTTACATTAACGTGGTAGGTGAATATGTACGGCATTTTTATAAATGCGGTGCTTTGCAGAAAACGAAATATACAATAGTCCCATAAAGACTATATAATGCATTAATTCGTGACTAGTATTCACGATCTTTCGTCTTCATACATATTGAATGCGTCACCATCTTTCACCTTAAGCAATGTGATTCAAGTTTTTATCCTGGCTCGAACTGACTAGGACTATATAACGTAATAATTCGTGACTGGTGATCACGATCTCTCGTCCTCGTTCACATTGAACACATTACGATTCTTCAACAAGGTAACGCGTGTCTTTATTCTGGCTCAATCAGGGGAAGCGTACTGCCATCTAGCGGCCCTATTTCATAAACAACTTGCAGCTGAATCGATTAATGTAATGCAATTTTACACACGGAGAAATCAGGTTTCCGGTCATTGGCTCATTATTAACTTTTTGTATCTGCCGTATGGGCTGATATTTGTGCCACTAGAAACTGAATATGAATTTTGTATGTTTGAATCTGCAGTTATTGTTGGAGTTGTACTCCGCCAGGTCCGTTGATGAGAAGAGATTCACAGCTGAGACGAGGAGTAGTTGCAAGCCACGG
>JABFEA020000038.1:15768275-15782319 GCA_019775915.2 Cyphomyrus plagiostoma
TTAACAATCGGTTTAGGTGCATGATTTCAGTAAATAGGTAAGAATGTGGTAGAAGTCGCAGAACGAGTTAAACTAGGATAAACAGACGCAAGGAAGCATAATGAGTGATAATTAAAGTCTGAAAACAATTCAGTTGAATGATATATTTATGATGTACTTACATATTTACATATTCATTCCTGAATTACAACCTTACTTCACCAAAAAATGAGATATCGAAGCATGTAACTTCCAGTTGTGTACACGTCTTACTAAATATAATAATTTTCTGTATGTTAAATTACACGATAGTATTTCAGTTAACTACGTTGCTTCACTCAAAATCACAGCCTAGCAGTTCAACTCTCATTGTAATATAATTTTGCCAGCTTTGAGGGACAATTCTTAAAAATTTTGAAAATATTGGAGGGTATATGTAGTTTTTAACATGACTATTGTTATCAGTGTTTCCCACGAATATCTGAAAAATAAAATTCAAATAAAATATCAGTAATATTGGAGGCTGCAACTGAAAGTTTGGTAACACTTTACTCGAGGGGGCACAAATAGTGTTGTAGTAAATTCTTACTTAATGCAATAAATAATCAGTAAGTAACTTTGTTACGTACTGATCCCATTTTCATTCATCAGTAATCAATCATGACGGTTCATGTATTCCATACAGGAACTATATTACTTCATGATTTGCTCCTGAGGTAGCAACTGAGTAGCTAAGTTATTTGTGTCCCCTTAAGTATTAAGTGCTACGAAAAGATTAGGATCCAATGGGTAGATAAATAGAAATAGGAAAATACCTTTGGGTTACTCATTTGTTCTTCGTCTGTGTATGTTATCCAAGTTTTTCCATCATTGCTGTATTGTATTGTATATGCCATGACGTACATCTCTGTCCTCAAAGATTTTGCTCCCTGAGTCACAATTCCAGTAATTTTTTTGATGTCTCTTAATTCCACCTGTAGCCAATGATCCATGTCGTTGTTCTGGAAATAAGCAAAATAAGGAAAAGAAAAGATACGAGATTATTGGCCGTGTGCAACAGGTGCATTGGAAAGCTTACTTACTCGTTGGCTGTACTCGGTTACAGAAGACAACATGAGAGAGTATAAAAAATATAGATAGTGCAAAAACAATACAGTGTAAAATAATGTAAGACGATGAATAATAATACAGATGGCAAAAAAGCAATACCAAACTGTGTGATGTGTAGTCAGTGGCTGATAAAGTTCAGTAACAGTACAGAATAAGAGGGAATCAGAGTGGCAGCTGATGAGCAGGACTACCTTAGCCTGCCAGGCATTGACAGTTCCCTGGGCATTGAGGCGACCAAACCAGGGATGCCAAGGACCATGGATCCAACTGGAGGCAGTCGAGCTGGCTGTGATCTGGTCATTACCAATCCTCCCATCTTCCATTCCCAATGGCACTGAGCAGCCTGTGATTAAATAGCAAATTGTCACTATCATGCCACCACCTGAGGACACAAGACAGTTCTCGCCCAACTGATATGTAAGGATCAAAATAACATTAAACAAATGTTAAGAAGTAATGGTAAAGTGCTAAATGTATAAGTAAAGTCCTTCTAGCACAGAATCTTTCATTTCAATTTATTCATCCATTTTCTAATGATCCATTCTTTCACAGACTTTCAGTAGTCATAATATAATGCATTTTAATTACTTTTAAAGTGCACTGCGTTGAAATGTTTAATCCTCAACCTACCATCAAGCTCACATCCGTAGAAGTCCATGCGTACTGTTGGTCTGTTATAGGAATGGTGTGGGTGGAGCCGGATATACCGACCAATTAAAGGAGGGAAGAAAGTGTTCTCTTTGACATCATGGGAATTCTCGTTCCCTGTAAATGTCTTTATGTTGAAAATAATCAGTGTTATTCAACCGAATACATGAAATGCACAAATACATATGACAAATTAATGTTTTCACCTGCCTTGTATGAGACCCATTTTTTCCCATCGGTCCTGTAGGAAATTGTGTAGTTCAGGACATAGTGAGATTTAAAGAACTGCTTGGCTCCTTGTGTTGCTACTTTGCTGATCACCACCGGCCTCTGGAAGTCCACCTGTCATACAAATACCATGAGACACATAATACCAGTCAAAGGTTAAGACATGTCAAGCTGCCATCTCATGACTGGCGTAGAGGACACCGTAGGGTCTGCCAGTCCCTGGAGCAGTTGGGGTTAAGGATTTGAACTGGCAACCTTCTGAGTTCTAATCCACAGAATTGTCCTACCGCCCACCCCCCGATAAATCAGTTTTTATACTTTTCTTGGTCAGTGCCTAATTCCATATATGCTATGTTATTTTATAGTTTGAATGTCTTTATAATTATGCTAAACTGTAGAGAATAGTATAGATAAACCTTTCTATAGGTATGTGTCCAAACTTCTGACCATTACTGTATTTCATACGACAGCCGATCCAGTCCCACTGCCATTGCTCACCTGGATCCAGTCAGAAGAACCTTCATCTGTGCTCCAGGCGTTGTATTTTCCTGTGTTATGTAGTCGTGCCAAATGCGGTTTCCATTCTCCTTCATTGAAAGGTAAGAAGGTTATAATATAGCCTGTCAACTCATGCTTGGTGTTTTGAGGACCAGGGCTTGGATATGACAAAATTATGAACCATTTTGGGAGGATTACGTCAATATGTCAGTAATATGCTAGTTAGAACAAATTATGCATTTACTTTGTATGGTCTTCAAAGACATTTCCGTGAAATGGTTGAGAAATGTGCAGTAAGTCAACGACTGGCTTCAGTCTGATTATAATATCTAAAAGAGGCGATGATCTTGCCTGTGTATTTAGAGGCCGTAATTTGGTTGTCCTTTACACTGCCGGAGGCTAGACCCAATGGATGTTCACAGTCTACCATATATGAGAAAAATGTAAACAGCAAGCGTTATGCTGAAACGTTGCACATTAAGAAAAATCACTGAAACAGACCATGGTTTTGAGTTCGCTATACCATTATCGACAACCAGGAAGAGTGTCTGCATCCCTTTCTGCTGGGAGTCCCCCACTTCAGACTCCAGCAACCAAAGCCCTGGTCTTGAAGGTAACATCTCTAGAGTTGCAAAGCTACCTATAAAATAGAAGCAATGGGAGTCAGGGGGTTGAAGGATGTGGAGGATGTGGGCCTTAAGCGAGTAGGAGAAATGGAAAAGTCTTTGAATTATTATCTATAAAGAAACATGTGTTTGATGTTTAAAAAAGACTAACCAGGAAGCAGTAGATGAACAGCTTGGCGATAATCCTGCTTCTGTTTTTCCACAAAAGTTTGTCCGTGGAAATGAATGCTGTGAACGTCCTTTGGGGAGCCCATGTTGAACACATGCCACCTCACCAATTGGTTTGCATACATCCTGAGTCCTTTTAAACTGTAGATGATGCCATTTATAGCTGCAAAACAGCAATCAGCAAAATCCACAAGAGGCTAGATTATACATCTCACATATTGTTTGCTGAAACACACATATGATGATTTATTTATTGATGCTAGTAACTTTCAAATCCATCTAAGCTTCTTCTCATTTATGAAATACTCAAATGTAATATTAATCTATGTGGTGATATCCTACCAGGGAATTTCAGTTTATCTTTGATTGGTGAAACAGCCTTTTTGTTTTGTCTTTCGATTCTCTCCACATTTGTTTCATAATACCAACTCTTAGTTTCATCAAACGTCATGAACAGTAAAAAGAATTCCCTCATGTCCTTCATCTCCTTGCTCAGTGTTCCTTTCCGGCAGATCAGCAGCGGACCAATCAAGCCTGAATTGATATCTCTTTCCTGCAGATAGCAAAAAAAAAACCTTGTTTCATGATAAAGTTATGGGAGACTCCATTTGGCAGACAGCGGGAGAATTCAGTCATGACTTACGGGGTTCACCGCGGAATAGTAAACCCAGGTTCTACAGTCTGACTCATGAGACTTCGGCCCAGCACTGGAACCCACAGTCCAGACGTAGCTGTAAGTGTCTTGTGGTTTAACCTCATTATCAAGTTGATACCATTGAGGAGAGTCGTCATCGTACGTCATTCCTTCCATTTGTTTTGTGTAGGAAACACCGTGCGCATGCAAAGAATATGGTCTGCTGGCAAGGTTTTTGAAAAACACCTTTAAAACAAAGAGTTTCGTGATTGCATTTTTGTGACATGTTATTCATGTGAAGCAATGAAAAAGCAATTTAGTGGATAAAACAAATTCCGACCGAACAGTAGATGGTCATGCAAAATTATGCTTCAAACATACTACATGCTACAGGGTTTGTACATATCCACTGCTACTGGCTGTGATTTCTGAACATGACCTTCATAAACATGGCATTGGTGGAGGTTGGATGCTGTCAGCATATTACATGCAATGGTAATGTTTGTGAGTTTTTAAATATTTTAAATATCTGTGGAACCAGCTGTACTGGCATTTTGTTGCCTATGGACTATTTCAATACTTCTCTCCTGAATTTTGGCTGTTGCCTTAAATCATGCAGTTAGTTTCACACTGTTACAATGGTTATCAGTGTACCATGATGGTCTCATCCACTTCAGCCTTTATGACTGGACCAAGAATTCCAAGGTGTTCATCCACTTCTCCCCGGGTGTCAACTTTGCTGAAATTGATGTCCAGATATCTTTGGAAAACTACCTTAGTAAGCTTTGTAGGCCCATTTTCAAGGTTTGATCTCTCCTGTCTCCTGCACAAATTCAGAAAATATAGTCAGGGCAGATTGGGAATTTAAAAAGAGACTGACATTCAAATATGCAGCTTCTAAATGTTGAAGCAAACAGGACAAAAATCTAATATCCTAAAAAGAAAAATTTGCTTCATTCACCATGAAGGCTAATAATGTGCTGTGGTGTTCAATTTTAGTTGCTTTTCCAGTACAGTATGCAAACGTCATTTTAATTTTTGTTCTCTTACCAAATGGTCTTCAATAAATTGATTCAAATTATAATTATTTGATATATAAACTTTTTTAAATGCCTTTCTTGTCTTTAATTGTTTTTCTACTCGGGATTATCATAAATAAGAATATGAGAAGATACCTTGGCCCGTATCCTTCATAATCCCATTCAACCTCTTGCGCAGCAATGAAATATACTCTCACATTTTCCCCTGATACCTGTGAGACATAATTTTTTGTGATTACATTTGTCTGGCTGTAAGGTTGCTTGTAATTCACAAATTCATATTCCTCTTCTTTGTGTTCCTCGGCGAGGATGTTAATATGGTCATAGTCAGTCAAGGTTGGCGTGTATAAATCATAGTCATTAAAGTCTTTTCTAGGTACACCTATAACCACAGCTGTTTCAGTCAGATCTTCATGACTATACAGGGGTCTTGTCCCTCTCGGGCTGAGAGCAGAAGGCGGAATGCCTCTCGGTGAGATTTCACTTCTGGGTTGTGGTTTATATACCATTTTTTTCCTAGTTTTGACTGCCTGGTCCTTTTGTGGCCTAATTTTTTTATATTTCTTCTTCTTCTTTTCCGCTTTTGCCTTTTCCAGCACAAGATTTGAATCTCCTTTGATGTATTTGCCCATGTGGTCACTTATTTCCATAGCCACCATGTTATGCTGTCCTTTGTAGCTCCAGTGTTCTATTTCCTGATCCAAGGCACTACTGATAATGGCCTCCTTACTGTTATTTTTTAAGTAAATTACTATATCTTCGTCCTCATCACTGGAATCCAGTTTCCTCTCAGAGCTGTTGTCTGAATTCTTACCATGAGCTAAAGACGTCTTGGATGCATTGATAAAAAGATTGTCTGGCTGGAGATTCAAGGTGTGTGTTCCATTCAATGACGTGTGAACATCATTTTCCAAAGGTGAAACATTCTTCAATCCAGGAAGCATTGTACTGCTGCCACCTGCAGTCATTGACATTTTCTTCTCTAACAATGTTTCCTCTGAGCTTGAGTAGTCATAATCTGAAGATTTTGCTGCAGTGTGGTGAACCTTTTCCTCATAGGCTGACTGATCTGTGTCCGGTTTAGGATGTTTCTCTTCTTTTGTTAAGTTCATATTGGTTCTGTTCAGAATGACTGTATTTGTTTGGGACAGGTCTGGTGTTGAGGTTGCTCCAGAGAAGAAACTTAAGCTGCCCTGTGTTGGTTGATTTTCAGAAGGCCTTCCATCTTCTGTTATATTAATTTTAGTTCTGTTCAGAATGTATTGGGTGTCTTGGAACAAGTTTGATGTTATAGCTCCTTCAGACAAACTTTGATTACTTTGTCTTGTAATGTTATCTATGATCAGAGATACGTCTTCATTCTTCGTCATGTTGCTAAATATATTTTCATCATAATCAGTTGCATTGTTACCATTTGTATCAGATGTTGTGTTGTCAAGTAAGATTTGTTCACCATGAAAAGAGTTATTAGTAGATATGTTACAAAAATTCACAGCATTTTGATCGCCTGAATGGTTACCCACGGAAATGTCGGAGGAAGTGTTGGAAATATCTGCAGTAGCATTCTCTCCCTTATCTTTACCGTGGAAAGAGGTATTGGTAGATATATTATAAAAATGCACATTTTTAGAGCGGTTCATCGCAAGCACATTTTTATCGTCACTTCCTATAGGATCAAAATCTTCATATTCCCACACAGAGATGCTGGTGGAGATGTTGGGGCTCAGCTTGTAGCTCTCTGCTGTTGCATTCTCTCTCTTCTCTGTTGTATTTATAGCAAATAAGCCTTCTGCTGTGTCAGATGGCCATCTTGTCCCCTGAACAGCAGTCTCATTCAGCTGGATCATTGGTCTTGGCGTTGTTACCTGCTCCGCTGTGCTAATCCCCTCTGTGGTGGCATTGATATGTTGGGTAGAGTTAATGTAGCTGTTTACATCTATCTCATTGATGTTAGGTTTGCCTGTAAAGTCTTTATCAGGTGTATCTTCACGACCAGGCCACAAAGGATCTATACTCTCTTCTAGTCTCCTTGTGGCATTCCAAATTGTACTTTCATTGTAAGAACCCACAATCACCTTAGCTTCACTGAAAGGTGCTATTTCACCAGGCTTCTCACACTTGCCGGTCTTATTGTACTTGCAGTCTGGATCATTGCTGTTCTTTGTCAGTGTGGAATGGGAGAGACTTTGATTTCTCGTTGCATTTCCAGCTGGTGATAATTGGTCCGTATAATCGAATACAGAGAGGTCTATGTTTTCCATATCATCCTTTAATCCCGCTGATGTATTTTTAAATGAACGAAGGCCAAGCATGTTTACCCAGTAATCAGTAGCTTCATCCACTTCTGTGTTTTCATTCTTCATCATAACTTCTTGTTTTATCTTTTCACCGGGCTTTGCTGGCTTCCACTCTGTCACATGCTCAGACTCAGGAACCTTTGGATTCTGTCTGTAGTCCTCATAGTAATAGAACTCCCTGTAGCATTCAAGGTCTTTAAACTTCAATCTCATTCCTTTCTTTGCGTCAAAAGAGTTTAATGAACTCAAAAGCCAGTGACCTACAGGAAGAAAGAGTTTAATTTTAGCCATGTGGTAAAAGTAAAAACAGTAGTATTCTGGATTTTGTCAGAATATCATTCTCTTATCTCTTGGCTGATTGGTTTTGTGCTAACTCACCCAAGTTATCCATGGTCATTGAGATGGTCTCTCCAGACATGGGAAACAGGGCCAACACATCCTCTGTCCTTTTATCCAGCTCAAAATTATGGCCATAAAACGTGACAGTTTGAATGTGGTCTTGTGCCCCAACACTGCTCACATGCCAGGTCACTATTTCACCATTGCAGAATAGCAAGTGTGTTCCACTGTCATATATAAAACCATTTATTGCTGTTGAAATGAAGGGCATCAAATTAAACCATTAATTAAATTGTTATTAAAGACCAAGTGAAAGGAATCTGCATTTGAATAATATAGGGAATATACCTTCCATAATGGTTACAACTTAACTATCTGAGAGTAGATCTTAGAATCATCACATTAGAGTGCATTTCAACCAAACAAACTGAGAAACAAAGACCGTAGTACTTACTATGCATCACATTTGATTTATAAAACTCTGTGTTTGTCTTGTCCACTCTTGAAGGATCGGTGCAGTATGTCTTGATGTTTTCATCAATGTACCAGCTTTTGTTCTCATCAAAAACAGCCATCATAGCCTGTTGCTCTTTATCTGCCTTCAGCTGTAATGAAACTATTTACTAACTTCTGTCAAAGTAAATAGTGCTATAATATTGTTCTTTTTTTGCCAGATCATGCATTAGGGCAGCTGCATACTTCAAACAAAATTGATGAGATTGTATAAGGGGTGATGGCCGCATGTGCATGGCCCCAAGGCAAACTTTTTCATTTGTTCTGAGCCCCATTGTCCGTGATTGGCTGTACAAAGCACGCAGTCTCATGTGTCATGAGTGCCCTGCAATGTTCTGGACGTGAAAGCAATTATGAATGCCTTTCTGGGAAGACTTACTGAACTTGTGCAAAGTTATCCACATGTACAGTAATGTAGAGATTTTAAGGATGTGCAGACAACTTGCCATCCATGCGTAGAAAATGCAAATGAGTATATGTTTATTTCTGCTCTGTATGCCTGTCTGCTGCACTGAAATTTTTCAGCACCTTTTAGAATTGTGACGTGACATGATTGTTCTGACCGATATGTTCGAATGTACATCGCTTGAAGTATGTGGCCACCTTAAGCCATAAGAGAGCTTTGTTACCTGAACATTCCTCTTGTTGAGGGATTGGCTCTTGCAGATGAGTAAGGGCCCAATGAGGCCAGATGCCATGTCTCTGAGAGGGTCCACTGCACTATGGTACATTCTCGTCAAGCACTGTGGGTCCCTGATGGTTGGTTCATCCTCATCAATTACCTTCCACACATATGTGTATGTTTCCCCAGGCTGCACCGAATGACTCTGATTTCCTATAGAGGATAAACAGACAGTGGGCAGACTACACGTGTTGTCACATGCACGCACACACACACACACACACACACACACACTGGGCAGACTACGCAGGTGTCACACACACACACATACACACACACTGGGCAGACTACATGTGTTGTTGCACGCACACGCACACACACACACTGGGCAGACTACATGTGTTGTCGCACGCACACACACACACACACTGGGCAGACTACACGTGTTCTCATACGCATGCACACACACACACACTGGGCAGACTACATGTGTTGTCGCACGCACACACACACACACACACACACACTGGACAGACTACAGGTGTTGTCACACGCATGCACACACACACACACACACACTGGGCAGATTACATGTGTTGTCACACGCATGCATGCACACACACACACACACACTGGGCAGACTACACGTGTTCTCGTACGCATGCACACACACACACTGGGCAGACTACATGTGTTGTCGCACGCACACACATACACACACACACTGGGCAGACTACGCATGTTGTCACACGCACGCGCGCACACACACACACACACACACACTGGGCAGACTACATGTGTTGTCGCACGCACACACACACACACGCACACACTGGGCAGACTACATGTGTTGTCGCACACACACACACACACACACACTGGGCAGACTACGCGTGTTGTCACACGCACGCGCACACACACGCACACACACACACACATACACACACACTGGGCAGACTACGCATGTCACAGATTGGATCACTGGAGTTTGTCTGACTTTACAGGAATTTCAGCCCCACAGATTGTTGCCATTAATTTGCCAAAAAATGTGCAGAAGTGAAATAATGTGGTTCAAAGGCTATTTATGGCATTTCAGAGGGACCACAGGGAGGACAAAGTCAGGTGGGTTGTGTTCAATAAAAAGCGATTACAGGAATTCCTAAAATACTGACTGGGCAACTAAGAATGGAGAAAAGAATGTACTAACCCCCCTCAGGGTAGTAAGCACCCTCTGCATCTTTATCGATAGTCAGCCCATGTGGATATATGCTGTACGGCCGGCTTGCCTTATTCTTGAAGACGACCTGATCAAAAAAAAAAATCTCATTACTAAATGGTTCTTCAGTGTAGGCACCAAATCAATATTAATTGACACTGCCCTACCTTCACAACATCCCTGATCTGAGCTCTAATCACAGGGCCCAAGATTCCTGTCTCCATCTTCCGCAGCTTGTTGTCCTTTTTGACCGTAAATGTTTCATTTACATATTCCACAAAAACAGCTTTTTTGTACTTCTTGCCGATCCGATTGGGACCCTGCTTCAGATATTTTGATTGATACTCACTATTCAAGGAGAAAATACAGAGAAGTGCAATTAATTGCAAGAGGAACATTAATGCATAAAGATGACAATGGGCTGTCAAGGTACCTGTCAATATAATGAGGCATGTTTGGTGCGTAGTCCCATGTGATCTCCTCAGCCGCGATGTAGTAGGTCCACTCCTGGCTATTGCGCTTCTGTTGGATTGTGATCTTTCGTACAGGGGGCGCTATACCCTTGCAAACCTGAACCTCCACGAAGCCGTGCATTCCAGCTACAATGAAATCATGCACAGCAGTGGGATGGATAATCACACAAATTCAATCGATGAAACACTGCGATGTTCTGAAATGTACAAGTTCACAATCCCCCTAAAGACAAAACGGTTGGCCCCACCTTCCAGATGCACGCTGATGTAAGACGACAACAACCAGCGTCCTGGGTGTACAGTGGTGATGTTTGTGCTGGTGGCAGTGCCACTGACCAGGCCCAAAGAAGACCTCCTGTGGCCATCGTGCTGTAGCACCTGTCCATTGAAGTGGACAGAGAAGAGCTCCGGCTCTGAGCTCATGCCCACCAGATGCCAGCTCACAGATGTGTAGGCACAGATGTTCAGGTCTGAGAGTGTGCAAAATAGATATCTCCAAGTGAAGCTCACATGTCAGTTTGTACAGAAAATAAATCCCACAATCACATTCATTTGACCTCATTGCAACAGATTGCGCTAAATTACGGGAAAAAATAACACTCTAGCTCATGCATACATCTTTAAAATATAACTTAAAGGTTTATCAGAATCAGAATCAGAAAACCTTTATTTGTCCCACAATGGGGAAATTGCATTGTTGCAACAGCAAGCACAGTACACAGCAAGCACAGTACACAGCAAGCACAGTACACAGCAGAGAGCAGAAGCAGCAGATACATCGGACAAAAAAAAAGTGCCTATGGGTGTGTACAGTACATAATAATATAGTAATTATAATAATAATAATTATAATATAGTAATTATTTTATATACGGTGCAGTGCAAAATTCTTAGGCTAACAAAGAAAACTGTTTAAAGCCATTTAAAGCTATTTATTTGGGCAATGAATGTATATTTGCTAAGAAAAAAAGCATTATTTAACATTTGAATATATACTCACAAACAGCACAGTGTATAGAGGGACAAGAATTTTCCAAACAGTTTTTGATATTTTGTTAAATGTCTAGAAGAACACAGCTTTGGTTCCAAAATCTGTCCTCAGGGACGGCCCAGGCATTTCACGTATCCCACCACCAGCTCAGTTAATTAATCAGTTAATAAACTTCATGGCAGTGGTTAGCCAATCAAGGTGAGCAAGGTACGCAAATATATGAGGATACTAGGTGGTGGCAGCAAATCCTGGGGTGACATGAGGCCAGGCTTTTAACCTGCAAGCTGGCACACTTTGACAGATATTAAATTTTACAGATTTACAACAAGATAAACATAATTTTCTGTGGATGCCTGTGGAAGAGCTTTTCACAGTATGGACTGCTTTTACTCACCAGGGACTGAGCCGTTGGCGTAGCCATTGATCGTGTACATTTTGTGATTCTTTGAGAAGGTCAGCTCTGTGCTGTACCAGCTATTACTTTCATCAAAAACACCAAAGAGAATAACGTATTCCTTAGAGAAATGGACCTGCTGACCAGAGTTTTCCAGGCTGCCTGCGACACATGATCAAATTACTTGGTCATTAAGTTATTTTTGTCCAAATATCCCAAGAGTAACAAAAAAAACACATTTTGTGGGACGTTCACTAGACCTGAATTGTTAATAACCAAATATAAATGATGGTACAGATGCTTATAATACCCTTTACAACTGGTGCAAAGAGTGTAATATGTTTGGTATGTCTGCAAGGGTAATATCACAGTACCGTTTTTGCAAACCATCAAGGTTCCAATCAGGCCAGAATTGAAGTCTTTGACAAAGTCGCAGTGAGAAAGGTAGGTGTAGGTGAGGCAGGGGGGGTCAGCCTCCTTGGGGGCCACCTCAGGGGTCACCTCCCAGTAGTACGTGTGTTCCTTCCCTGGCAGCACCTTGTCATCCTTCTTCTCGAATGGCGAGGTGTTATCAAAGTACAAGGCCCCTAAGGAGAACATTGCAAAATTAAATGAGTAATTCAGCATTTAATGATTACCTAATGGGCTAGTGATCTTAAAAATCTCCTGGGTGTTTAACACATAATAATCCATGCAAATACAAATGCATGTAATCGGCGTATGCTCTATGTTTTTTAAAAGCTTTCACTCTTTGTTCATATTTACTGGACATTTTCTACTGCTTGGACCTGCTCTGAAATAACAAAAAATCACTAAAGTAAACTAGCTGATATACCACATGTTTTAGTCTTTTCGGACTTTAGTACAGCCTCTTTGGTAATCTTCCCTGGTTAAAATGTATCAAAACAAGTCTGTCGGTGTGTTTGCCCATTCTGTGTACTTAACTGTGTACTTGACGAAATGTTCAGCTGCTGAGTTACACGCACAGAATAGAATTTTGTTACAGCTGCACGTTTATTTCAAACACAGAATTTTGTCTCATTTACTAAAAAAGGAAAATTCTAAATTCCCTCCATGGTACCGACCTTCTGACTGCTTGCCATAAGCCATGCCGTGTGGGTGGATGCTGTATTCTCTGTCCGCCATGTTCCTGAAAGTCACAATGATAACATCTCCTTCCTGTCCACGCAGGGTGGGTCCCAGCAAGCCTGGAAAAGAGCACAATGACTATGCTTTTTATTAAATCATGTCGGTCATCTTGGTATTTCATGTTTGGAGGGTATTCATTGCACAGGTCTTTTCAAAGTTGTGCCAGGACACTGGGATCCTTTACCTGACCATTGTGGGTGCTTCTTGGCCTGCTGGAAACCAGCATTATATTCTCTATATACCACCTTGGTATAGGAGGGGCCCGACCTGCCAAACACCAGTAACAGATGTTTTCATTCATGGAAAAAGGCACACAGCAGACACGTAGCATAGGATGTTGGCAAATAACACATATAGATGCTTTTAGTACTTAGAACATTTAATAAAAGAACAAATAAATTAGCCTTAATTAGCTTTTGAAGTATTGATGAGCAAATATTGTGTGTAGTGTGCAAACAATCCTACATTTTATATGATGTCATTTCTAAGCAGAGTAATAGTTTGAATTAAAAGGCCGATATTTCCCAACACCCTGCGCCCATTTTCGGTGTAAAAAAAGCTTTTCTGTTGCTCTTTACACAAAACACCTTGATACCCTTTAGCGAATCTCTTGATTCTCTGTTGATCGAGTTACCTGTTGCCATAGTTCCATTCTGTCTTGACAGCAGCGATGTAGTAACGTCGCTCCACAGCCAGGGAGGAGTGGGTGAGAAGGCCCAGCAAGGCCAGCAGGAGAGGCTTCATGGCTGGGACAGGAGTTCCGGGAAGACCTGCCTCTTCTGGTCAACTGGCGGGTTCCGTGCTCAGCTTTATCATTAACGTGAAGATTGGGCCTGTACTGCAAACATAGTATGCTGGCTAGGATTGGATGGGAGGTGTGCTGTCTGTGAAAAGATAACCATGCTGCATGTCCAGCGTCATCCTTACCAGTTTGCATTTTTTTTTCTTGCAACGGAAGCTGATAAAGACAATTGAGCGGATAATAAATATTCAATGTGCTTTTAATGGAACATAAAAATATATAAAAATACAAACTATGTGCTGGTCTTTCTAATGTCTTAAAATCACCCATACTGTGGATCTTAGATGTATGACTATGAATGTGGATTTAAACCCCCA
>JABFEA020000038.1:15788065-15810717 GCA_019775915.2 Cyphomyrus plagiostoma
TGAGTGACTGGTGTGTGAGTGTGCCCTGCGATGGGCTGGCCCCCCATCCAGGGTTGCTCCCTGCCTCGTGCCCGTTGCTTCCGGGATAGGCTACGGACCCCCCGCGACCCAGTAGGATAAGCGGTTTGGATAATGGATGGATGGATATTAAATTGGGTTAATCTGTTTTTTTGTGAGCAAACATACACTTACTACTCAGATAAGTAGTCTTACACATTGTCATTGCCTACCTAATATGCCTCTTGCATATTACTGTATATGAAAAATAAATAAACCTTGGTCAAGAATGATACATACAACTAAGCCATTTTGCAAGCATGTGAAAGCAGCCTTTCTGTGAGTCGCACATATAGTCTCACCCAGGTTACAGCCTTGGCTGCTCAGGGCTTGGAGCTGCTGTTGATAGGCCCATTCTTCACCACTGGGGGAGGAGATGATAAATATTCGCCGTCTCCAGCGGAACCTGAGGTCAGACACTCCAGTCAGCACACCCTGCTGCCATAGTTAACTGCCAGTCCCACCAGATGAAAAACAGAAGGCATTTCTCTGTTTTATATGATAATTCATCAAATCTTTTTAGATTTTTAATGAATGAAAAAGCAAACAGGTCGATTCTGAAAATAATCAGCTCGATTAGGTCACAAATCGGACATCACTATCATTCACTTGGAGAGCTGAAAGTAGGTGCAATGACTCTTTGCTCATTTGCACAAAGTGCTTATCTTTCCGACTGAAATTCACGCAAACACAAATGCAATTACACATTGTATTGGACATGAGTACTGATATACGAGTCATATTAGAACAGATTTGCAGTGTGATATCACGCTCTCTAGCAGGATTGACTGTATATCGTTCTGTGACACTACCTTGAGAGGAAGTTCTCTAAAGATCTCGTCTTGTCTTCTTTCTTGCACATCACGCCATCCCTCCTCTGTCGTTCCATCTCTTGGATTCGTGAGGTGAAGGTGTCAATGTAGTCGAACATAGCCTTCATGGAAATAGGCACTTCATAGTATTGCTGTAATGAATGAATGAGACAGACACACATTAAAATTGTATATTTTGATGAGGGCACCAAAACTATATCAGCCATAAGTATTCAACAGCTAGTGGGATTACTATTACTCATTTATAATTCATCTGAAAGGTTTAACAGACTAATCCATTTCCAGTCGCTTAGCCTGGGTCGGGTGATGGGGGCAGCAGTCTAGGCCATTTAACAATACCAGGGACCCATTTCAAAACGCAAGATTTCTTGCTTAGCTGGATAACTTAACGGATTTAATTTACCCTATTTCAAATGGCCTTTATCTTTGTTCACTTACATTTAACCCAGACCAATAAGTCGGGGGGGGGCTCAGGGTTGTGCAGATCCCTCTGACCTTAGGAGTCAGAATTCCGACTTCAGAGGGCATTCCAGTTGAAATTTCGGACTAAGAACTCAGAATTTCTGAGTTACGAGTTCAGATGGAACGCAGCATAAGAGCAAGGTCCAACAGCCATTTGATCCCGCCATGTTTGGAGTGTACAGAATCACCTACATTACCTTCACTTTCACGTCAAAGTCGGTCAGCACCATGAAGAACTCGTTGTCTGTCATGCCAAACCCCTTTCGCAGTTCGCCGATGAGATCTTGATTTACAAGCTCCCCTTTTCTCAGGCCTTTCATGGGCTTGTCATGCTCTGCAACAGAAAAGCCTTTTCTAATGCTCACATGCAGTATTTGTGTTGCCCTGACTATTCAAAGTCTGACCCTTCATAGTGATCCAGCCACTGCAGAACACACCTCATCTGGCACTTTAGGATTTATTTTAGACACCTCTCTTCAACTTTAGTCTAAACTCTAAAACACATACACAGTTAAAACTAAAAGTCTTTGATCATAAGCAAAAAAAAGCAGAAATGTAACTGTGCTGTTTGTTTCTTCATAAAAATTACACAAAAATTAAAGCAATTTTGATATCAGACATATTGACGAAACACAGCTTTATTCAAGTAATACAGATGTACTGTTATCACATGATGTCTATAAAATAAAGAATAAAAACAATTATGTCTTACATGTTCATATTTAAATGAATAGAATAGTGCATGAAGTAGAAGCAGTATTGTATTTTGTTATTCTTTACAAATTGGCCGGCTGAATGGAGCACTGTGGACACATACCACTCTGGGGATTTAATTTTCTACACTGTGTGTGTGTGTGTGTGTGTGTGTGTGTGTGTGTGTGTGTGTGTGTGTGTGTGTGTGTGTGTGTGTGTACTGGATTTGTGCATTACTTACAGCCAAGAAAGAACATTGGTTTCCATATTGAGAAAGCGAAACTGGTGCCAAATGCAATACCAAAATGTGTGAGCTATTACACTGTACTCTTACACGATACAATGTTCAAATATTAGCATCCTTCATCCCACATTAATAAGCTACTTTAGGCATTTTACTTGAAAGGGCATGAATAATGTAGTAGCACATGCTTAGTTAATGTATTTACTAACCAGAAACTAAATGTTAATTGCGTACTGATCCCATGTTCATTCATCAGTAATAGATCATGATAGTTCATGTATTTCATGTTAGTTCATGATTTATTCCTAAGTAGTAACTGAGTAACTAAGTTATTTAAGTAAAGTTTTGCCTATTATTTATTGCGTAAAGTGTTACCCTGTTTTATGTTTCGAGAATTGTTCCACTCAAAACATGAAATATTGTTGGTGTTACAAGTCATGGCAGAATATACTGTATGCTGGCTGAGCAAAGAGCGAGTTGCTGTGGTTTGGAAGCGAAAGGAAGCTGAGATGAGAATGACAGATAAATTGGATTTTGGAGACCGCTTCGCTTGTCAGGCTGCTCTATCAGGTACGCTGACACAATGTATGTTATATCATTTCAGCACAGTATTTCACAGACTTTGGTAGAGATAACCCCTAAATTAGGATGTCATGCAGAAACAGCAGTACTTATTTAGAGTGTCTGGCAAATCAAAATTAGTTAACTGAAGTGCCATGATAATTCCTGTGCTGGTAAAATTACACAGTGTTTAGCTAGTAGTGATGGAAACAAAAGAGCTGTAACTATGTTTAAATATATTTTGAAAATGAAAGTTCATTCTTAATGCAAGCATAGCAACCGAAGCTAAACAAATGTCCAGTAACACAAAAGATCCGGCAAAGTCGCACCCAACAGATGTGGCCGATTTTCAAACACCTGCATCCATCAGCCTGAAGCATACAGTCTCAAAGCTGAAGGTGCTCTGGAGTAATATATCACACGGATGGGTTTGGGTGGCCATGTCATTTACAGGTGTTTCAAACCACACAGGAAGCAGCACGCTGCATCATTTAGGCTTTAAATCCTTCCTGGCATACAAAAGACAGGCAAAGCAAAACTCACCTAGCTGGTAATGGTCAATTTTCATTGTGCTGTTTTCCAGGTTCCCAAATATAGTTATAATGGAGAGTTTCCTGATAGCCATCTCGCACACATTCTCCAGTAGGTGGTCTCTTTGCTGGACATACATGCGGTGCTCCTCAGTGGGGCTGGTGATCAGCTGTGGGGAGATGGGTGTGTTGTGCACGCTGAAGGCCAAAGCCAAATCCCACACAGACAGCTCACCTCCATGTATTTCCAGTCTTGCACGTGACATTAAAACAAAATTCCTGACATTTTTTGATCAGTTACATTGTTTAAACTTCTTTCATCATCACACAGTTTTAACAATGCCAGGAGAATTATGTTTGGGTAAAAGGAGACACCATTTAGCATAGATTAGCATCATTTAGCATCCTGTTGAAAGCTACTGTATCAAACTATTGGTTCAAAACATACTTACAAGCAGCCGTCTTCTACTTTCAAAGTAATCCATAAAAGAGGTTAAAGCTCCCTTGGAAGCTGGTGGTTTCTTTGAAGACTTCTTGATTTCGTCTTTCTCTTGGTTTTTGGGTGCCTGCTTTTCTGTCTTTTTGGTGTGACTTTCTCCTTTCCCGTCTTTAGGTGCCTTTGCCTTCTTCTCTGCTTTGTCCTTTTTCACTGACTTTTCAGTCTTGTCTCCCTTCCTTTTCTTCTCTGTGTTATCCTTGTTCTTGTTCTTTTTGGCCGTGACAGACTCTAGTTCCATGTTATCTGGATGTCCAACAGTAGGTCTGCTTTCTATATATGTATCCTCATATTTATTGGTTCTTACTGTTCCAGCACTTAGATTTTTATGTTGTTTTGTTTTAGTTTGCCTAGGTTTCATTATCGTGACACCAGCATTCTCCTTATTGTAATTCTTTTTGTCTGCGTGATTGTCTCCATGTCGGCCAGTGTAAGCTTTGGTGTAGTAATCAAGTGGGTGAGTTGGGTAAGGGGTTGTTCTGGGTTTACTTCTGGCCTTGACAAGGTCTCTAGTAAGAGGTTGGAGTTCAGAGTCACCCTTGGCTCTGGACGCTGAAATCCGGTGGTTAATCCTTGGAGCTTTAGTGGGTTCCGGAGTAGAAGCTAAGATGGTGGTATCAGGAGGAACTGTGGTGGTTGTCTGTGTAGTCGTAGTGGTTGGCACAGTGGTAGTAGTGAGCCGGGTAGTGGTTGTTGTTGTTGCTGCGGTAGTTGTGGTGGTTGTAGTTGTTGAGGTTGTAGTCATTTTAAAGGTGGTTGTTGGGAGCACAATAGTGTGAACTGGCCTGGGGGTTGGTTTCTTCTGTGGTTTCCCTTCAGCAGGCACGCCCACTTGGGGGTCAGAGTTGGGGGTCCCCATTACGTCACTCTCAACGACTTGTCCCTCCACGCCAGCCTCCTTGCACTTCTGCACAAAGCCCCTCTGCCTGACCTTCTCCAACTTGCGCACAGGGGCCCGATCAATCACCTCGTACATGGCCTCCAGCCTGACAGGGTAAGGGTACCGCTCCTCTACCTGCAGTGTTTTACGTAGCAGCACCATCCCAAACTTTCCCTTCTCCAGCTTGAGGAAGTTCATCAGTCTGGGGATGAGCACTGTGTCCAGCGACTCCTCTATTATCTTGCCCTCATTGGTGATGCGGCGCACTTTACCTTCCATCTCGCCCTCCTGGTGGAAGAGCACAACCTGCTGAACGTGCCTCTCTGCCAGCTCACAGTACACATCTGGCTTTAGGAGGGACATCATCAAGCGAAAGTAGCCATCTGAGGCATGAGGTGCAGAAATGACCAGCACACGATTTTTCCCGGCAAAGTTTGCCAAGACGCTGGGAGACCGATTGCTGCTTGGCATCTGGGCCTGCCTAGGTTGGACCATTGGTCTGGCCTCATCCTGGACCATTTCAGCTTGGTTAAGGTTCTGTTGATGGTTTTGTCTCCTCTTTAGCAGTCTGTTAGGTTCCCTGTCTGCAGGACGATGGTGATCTCCCTGCAGTTCCTCCAACCTCACATCTGTTCCTGAGATGGACGGAACGTTTCCATTAACTATTCTTTTAGCCAGAGTCAGCCTTGGCATATATTTCCTGGCATTAAGGAAGGGTTTTGCATTTCTATCAGTCGCATTGTTTTCGGAGGCAGCTCCTGTCCATGCTAAGAAGAGCAGTCCAACACTAATTGCGAAAATCCCCTTCATTTCCCCACTGCGACAAATAATAACCCACTGAAAATGGAATATACCATGTAGGGAGCGTTGAGCTTCAGAACTGATCCTTTTGTTTGTGGGGGAAAAAAAACTGTAAACTGACCGAAACAAAAATTCTGTAATACAGTGGTACAAATGTAACTCCCTCCAGTACTCAAGCAGAAGGGACCTCCGCTTAAGTCATGGTGAACAGCACGAAACAAGATGAATACATGGATGTGTCCGCTCTGACCAGATCACAGCATTAAAAACATTACGCGAATTTACAGGCATGCAAAACAATGCTTGGCATTCAAAATTTCACAAAACTTAATAGCCTATTTATGCAATTATAAAAAACATGTATTTTGTTAACTAAGAAAATTAACGTTCTGTAAGTAACTAACAGTTTACCGGCCCATGTCAAAAAGTTCCTCTTTCTTTGTATCCGTGTAGTCCATTAAATCCGCTATTTTGCAGTTTTTCACGTAAACATGATGCCTAAGCTTCAAACGCGAATCAAAATTAAGAAAAGTAACGTTGCGCAACTAATTCATCTCGTCTTGATTCTTTTGCCCTCCCGACTTTTGGAAGCTATCCCAAGAATGTGAAGAAAGCCACAAGATCCGTGCCCTGTGCCGAGCAGAAACAAGGACCGACCGCGGGAGAGAAGCGACACACAGAAGGGGGGAAACACAAACCCCTTGCCCGCCCCCACTCCGCCTACAGTGGGCCGACATTTATTTTGGGTGATATAGATACTTGCTTTCTCAGGGGTCCGTGCATGAATCTGCAAGTTATTCGGCATTTTTATTTTAGCTGATTAGTGAATTTAAATGAATAGCCATCGTTTATTTACACGATCCTGTATATGAGATTAAATATTTAAAGTCACATAAGGACTCCGTTTTAAACGTTCAAATCAGTACATGATATTGCTAATTAGCAAGTACTTATTACTTAAGTAATCAGCTGTCATTGGACTTAAATCTTAATGGACATCTAAAGAATTGTCTTTTAAGGACTTAAACTTTGCACTCAGAAATAGATTTTTACTTTAACGCTGCATGTGTTGTCCACACTGGTCAGCAGTGGTTATACGCATCTGTTGACTTAAAGTGACATAAATGCTTCCATTATGCTGTCAACATTTAACTATGAAGTCTACTATGTTTAATATATAATATATATCTATCTATCTATCTGTCTATCACCATATATGTGTATATACACAACATTACAGGCTGGTCACTTCTGTTTCCTTAGTCTTTTGGGGGCTTTTTGGCCTGAATGAAAACACCCTGCTTCTGGTGCCAAATTACTTAGAACTTACCTTGGAATGCATCCAGTTCAGTTCTAGACTGAGCCTCTGTTCCCTGCACAAGCTGGATTACATACTGGACCGTTTCTTTATGTGCTCATTGGGTGGAAACCTGACATTTCCTTTTATTGCACAAGAAATTGGGAAGGACATGCATATTTTTGTGGTTGCAAAAACCTCTCCCCAACATCAGAGAGAGGGCCCCAGTGATCATGTGGAAACAATGCACTCATAAAATAACTGAAATCATATACAGTATACCGTGAGTCATGAAACACACATTCAGACCAAACATTTTCCTTGATTGACTAAACATAACTCATCTGTTACACACGGGTTAGATTGACTAAACAGGACTCATCTGTTATACACGGGTTAGATTGACTAAACAGAACTCATCTGTTATACACGGGTTAGATTGTGAACATCAAATGACAGGGCAGGTTGTAATACAATTGATACACATTGATAAAGCTACCATTTACCATTAGCTGAGCAGCTTGTTGTTAGTTCATTTCGACACAATTTATTTCTTAAGTCTTTTGCCATTAATTGAGAAGGAATGAGGGAAGCTAATCAAAGAGCTAATAGTGGAGAGGTACAGACTGCAGTGCATAACCATGATACCAGATTTACATGAAACCATGAACTATTGTCAACTTTAAATCAAAAATGCATTCGCTGAGTCTCTTGTGTAAATTACTGTCTCCAAGTAAACACTAAGCTACCCTCCAACTCCTTCACAGCGCTGATGTTTACAGAGATAAAACTATTCTAATTATATACCAATGACCTACGTATAGAAGCAGCTGCTTTGTTTAAGTATGCTTTCCCAAAATAACGCTTAGTTCTAACTTTGAGCTTTTTTGTTCAATGAGTTATTACACATGTTGCTCTAATAGTCATTGTGCAAAAATGTATTCATTGTTTTCAATTCCTCAAAGCAACTAGGAATCAGCATCTAGGAACATTTAAAAATTCAATTCCTTATCCATGCAATTGCTCATCCTCTGTAATTTCATGAACCCATTTATTACAGACTTACAATCTGTACAGAGCACAGAAGAAAATCAACTTCACTGCTTGTTCATTATTCATTTGTAGTCTAACAAGGACAAATCACGTGAAACCAGCTGAAGACCACTAGGTTTTTAGAGATAGGTAGGGTCCAACCTGGACTGTACAAAATACAGTGGACAATGCTGGAAATTCCAACAGAAACCGTGAAGATCTTTCATTGTTGTATATCAAGTGGAAAAGAACAGTAGCGAAGACATGAACTTCTA
Source organism: Cyphomyrus plagiostoma (assembly GCA_019775915.2). NCBI lineage: Eukaryota > Metazoa > Chordata > Actinopteri > Osteoglossiformes > Mormyridae > Cyphomyrus > Cyphomyrus plagiostoma. The sequence goes on from JABFEA020000038.1 coordinate 15,796,227, forward strand.
CTGAGTGGACTACTGAGTTCAAAATGCGATGATGCAACAACAACTAACAACCGGAAACCAATGCAGGTTTTCAGATTGGTTTGATCCTCTGAGTTTCTGATTCGCTAGTGGCCTAAAGTTAATCTGCACAAACAGCCAGATATGTTCAGTATGACATTATTAGTCCCATAAATCTTTATTGTCACATGAGGCTGTTTGCAGCTGTCATGCTGTCAACTTATTCTGCATCTGTTTGTAGTTTATGATGCTCCATTTGATGGAGGTATGGGGTGTTCATTTTTCTAGCTTAGTAGCCAGTCGGATTTCAAGCTAATAACTGCATGCCAGAGATCCTTAACCATTTTTATACCATGGACCCATCTGGCAGTCTGGTGAAGCTTTAACTTGTCAGTCAAAGGTCAGTCAAAATGTCAAAAAAGTCAATTTTCCCCATCTAAGAACCCCAGCTTAAGAACTCCTGTGCTAAATCCATCACTGGAAGGGTTACTGGCTTGGGAGACCGTTTTATGACCTTCCTTTTCACAAGTTTAAAAAAGACCCGTACACATAAATGGCAAAACCAGACACAGGGAGTAGGGTCCAGGTCTGTCACTAGTTACAGATAATGACAAAATCAGGTGAAATGTAGACAGAGAAATGACTCACAGTAAGAAGATAACCCTGAACACTTCCTGCAGCAACAAATGAGAACAAGTAAGTCTTGAAAGCCATGAAGAAAATAACATGACATCCACGTTTTTTGGACATTAGAGACGCCCATTGACTCATTCTTGTCATGCCCGGTTTGTACGATCTTCCTGTGTGCCATGCCCCCCTTATAATCCCAATTGTTACCAGCTGTACCCGGACACCAACCCCGGCTCCAGCCCCTGTGGCTCCTGTGCCGCGGTTCCTGCAGCGCCATCTGTGGTTCCTGTACCGGTGGTTCCTGCAGCGCCCCCTTTGGGTCCTGTGCTGGCAGTTCCTGTAGCGCCACCCAGCGAGGTTCCTGCACCGGAATGGAACCTCTCAGGGATTTCCCTGATGACCCCATTGAACTCCTCTGGAGGAGTGACTCGGCTGTCGCCTGTGGTTCCCCAGGCTCTTGTTCAGCAGTCACCTGCAGGTCCCCCTCCAATGCCTCGTCGGCCACTTTCGGTCCTGGCTCGGACACCTCGTCGATCGCCTGCGGGTCCCCCCGCTTCAGTTCATTAGTCGATGGCGCTTTCGCCAGCTGTGGCTGCACCGTCACCTGCCGCAGCTTCCCCTTCCTCCTCCCCTAGTGCCCCCTCCGATTTTCTCCTCGATCCCTCCATCTGTCCCTCCACCTACCTGTACCTCCTCGCCCTCTACAAGGTCCCCTCCTGCTCTGGCCTCCCGGTCGCCTGTGGCCCCTAAGGCTGCCCCCTTTCGCCCACTGAGGTTCCCTCGGGCTCCCCGTTTCCCCTCATCTGCCTTCCTGCCTCCCGTTTTTGTGCCCCCTGTGTCTGCTCCTCGTTCCTCTGTTTCTCCTTCATTCACTCCTGGCCCCTTCATTCCTCCCGTCGGTGTTGCCAGCGTGTCTCCGTTTTTGGTGCCCCTGTGCCTGTTGGCTTTCTCCGTCATTTGTCAGCTGTTGTCTGGGTTACAGCCTTTGTGTCTGTTCTGCGTGTCTGTTCTGTTCCCAGTGCCCCGTTGATGTATTGCTTTTGTATTCCAGGTCCCGTGTCCCCAGTCTCGTCACATCCCTCCCCTGAGGTGCACCCAATGTGTGCACCTTTGGGGGGGGGGTTCTGTCAAGCCAGGCTCGTACGATCGTCCTGTGTGCCATGCCTCCCTTGTTAACCTCATGTGAAACCCCGATGTTACCAGCTGTTCATTGTTGTTTCATTAAGTCTTGTGTATTTAAGTCCACATCAGAATATGTATCGCCAGTTCCGTCACTGACAAAGAATCAAGCCCTGCCCTTCTTCAGTGAAGGCAGAGACCCTAAACCCTCCCCCAGCAAGCTACAGCCTCTTAGGCAGGCTGCTGGAGTCACTGCATAGCGCCCTCTTACACTAGGCCACACCTGTGTGTCATTCAGTCTGTCAATGGCTGCTGTAATGAGAGGTGCAGGCAAGCAAAGGTTGTACTGCACTTTATGTTTGCTACACACTGGCTGTTATCCTGCTTCTGATGGCAACACAGCAGCTAGGGACACTATCTAGCGGGTAATTACTGTTGTCCCGACAAAATGATCTTTTCTACATCTGTTAAAAAGGTTAAAGGGATTTTTTTCTGTTTTTTTCCTTCTGTTTTTCTTGGGTTATAAATCATTATTAACAGGGTTATAAATCATTATTAACATTAATAAGTGCCAAGCAAGTTCAGAAATACGATACATGCTTTTGTGCATTTGTGCATATATGTACACAATGTGTGCAATTGTGTATGTATGCATGTACAGTATGTATGTATATAAATGCTCGCCTCTGTGTGTCTTTAAGTTAGCATCCTTTCTGACTGACATATTTATGTAAGAGGTATTCATGGGAAAAAGACTAGCAGTAAGTTTGGAATACAATGTGCATACTGTGTTTGCACTTAAGTGATACCCTTATATGTTACGGAAGGCATATATATTCAGTGAATGACATTAAAGAAAATAAAACATGCACAAAAAAGTATTTCAAGAAAGGGTTTTCTATTGTGGGGTGTTTATTTTGGATTGCACCTATTTTAGGACCTAATGCACATCATGGAAAATGGGTTTGATAAACAAATTTTGAGTACCTCTGCACCCCCAGGGTCACATGCCATGGCCATGAAGGTCTGGTTAGCTTGAACAAATGTATTCTAAACACGTTTTGGGGCTGACAACAATGCAGAGTTTCATGGGCCTCTTTCTCAGGCTTCTGCGTAATCATAAACACATGGAAGGCCTCTGCTCAGAGGCAAACGGGCCTGTTAGTCAGGGACAAGCACACTGAAAAGTGAAAAAAGCATCCCAGCCAAATGACATATTCACAGAATTCTATACCCATTCTATAAGATGTCGTTGTTGCATTCTTTATTATTTTTTTATTTAAAATATTCAACAATGTTTAACAATTCCAACAATTGTTGCTTTTGAATGCAGCACCTGGTAGGCTCATCTAGCATTTCACATGTTACTTATTCAGACAAATCTGTGAGCTAATCAACCCATGTCACACAATAGCCACACAAATATACAGCATTACCTGTAAAATGAAATAAATCATTCTTGGGTCAAAATGGAATCCTCAGAAAGAGATGTGAAACTGACTACTGTCAAGTAAGTCATCTCTCTTGACTAAGATAGACCTGATAATTAAAAAACTGGAACATTACAGAGCATTGAAACCTAACTCGTTCACAAATCTTTGGAGAAAATCATTCTTATTTGCATTGATTACTGAAAGTCCATCCATCCCTTTTCCTCAACCACTTTTCTAACATATGGTCGTGGTGTCTATTCTAATTACGCTGGAAGTCACCCACAAATACCCTGGGAAAGAAGTCAAAATTTATGTGAGATTTCAAGTATGAATTGTTTAGTTTTAGTATCATGCACCAACATTTAGGTGAGTTACATTTACTAAGATCTTACTTTTGAGTTGGACAAAAGCCAGAGTTCTAGCTGTTAAAGATGTTCCCACATAGCATTGTGGGTGTCGATTGTGTAACTTTCACAGTCTAGTTTGGCCTTTGGAAAGAGACAAGGCCGTACAAATACACAGTAAAGTTTCCAATGACCTTTAAGGTCCTGGATCTCCTAAGGAAAAATCTTTTCAGTACTACAGATGCAGGACTATTTGTGCTCATAGTTCCTCCACACCAGGTCTGCTCTGAGCCATTTAATCGTGTTTTGGACAAATTTCCAGAAGTTAGAATCAATCACCTGATCATATAATAGTACTTTATTTCCACCAAGATTCGTTTAAGCGTTTTAGGTTAAAGTCCTGGTTCTGTCATCCAATTCTGTTTTAACTTCCATACATCTTCTATACATCTACAATGTCTCATACATCTAATAATGATGCAGTCCTGTTTTCAGTTTGGTCTCTTACTCACATGCGTTTAGTAAAGCTTTCCAAATGCCAGCTTTGTCCTGTTTAAAAAGAGGACAGGGTCATGTTTCAGGTTTCCTGTGCTTTCCGTTGTCTTTCAAGCGAGACACTTTATGTATCATGTTGACATGATGGAAAGCCAAGACTCTTGGAATGCAGCGGCAATATCTCTGCGTCTGTGGGGCTGACAGATGTAAAATGTGCTCGGATGGGACTGTTTTTCATAGCATGCAAGACTGCCAGTGGCCCTGGAAGTAACTCAAGCCAAAATCATTTTCAAATAAAAGGGTTGCTTTTACACATGCTTTTCCTTCCAAGCAGTGTAATCAGCAGCCATTATAAGACCCTCTCTTGGAGCATCCACGTCCATGCAAGTACTCTTGTCTTGGACACAACATAATAGAAGCCATATTACCAGAGGGACTGGAATTGAAAGGATTATGACACAGAAGTGTTTCCTTGGATAAGACCTGGAACCGTCTTTACCAACAGGGGCCATTATGAAAGGTGACCCCCTCCTCCCATCGACCACTGAGCTATACCAGCTGTCTGTCCCATAATGTTTCTATACTAATAACATCCAGTTTCCAAACTCCAGCCTCCCTGACTTGTGCCATGAAATATGCTTCGTGCCTCTTGTTCACAGTTCAATAGAGAGGAGAAATTACATGCGCAGGCTTCCAGTCACTTCCATATTTATGGATCTCGGGGCACTTATTACCATAACAGTACAGCCACGGACATAATACAATACATATGTGTAAGGAGAAGTCTAGGCCAAAGACACTCTTCCTGTGATTTAATGTACAGCCACAGTTTGATCGTTTCACAGCATCTGAATTTATAAACCACTTTCATCTTAGCGTAAATTTTCTCCTGGTCTTGGCCATATGCAATCATTTTTATTATTGATCAGTTTTTTCAGGTGAAATAAAAATATTAATACTAATTTAATGTCTGATGACAGTTAAAATGAAATGAATTTTCAGGTTTAAGGATTGAATGAAAGGAACTTCTATTAGCACTGCAGTGGTTTTAGAGATTTTTCAGAAGTTGGTTACTTTGAGACGTTTGAACACAATGAATAAAATATCGCCACCTACTGGTGTCTTTCATAAATGAGTTACACAACGCCAGTTACGTATTTACAATCAGATAGATATTAATGACTTAATCAAGTTCGTGTCCTGGAGTGATGACACCCAGAAAACTGCAGTCATTAATCATGACACCTCTCATTAACTAGGGAAATTGGATCATTCCGAGGGAAGCTAACTAATGACTTCTCTCTCTTTGTCTTTTTTTCTGAAGGGATGTCAATTGTCTGCGCTTCTTCCGATGTTCGTTGTCATGACACGCCTCAATTTCACAGCCCTGCCCAACTACAAGGTCTACCCACTTAACCTCGGTCTTTCCCTTGGGATCAACATGACCTCGTCCTCTCTCCATCACAATCGCAATAAATACAATTAACAATGCCGCTACTGTGTCTAATGATATGTTAATTATGCGTGATTGGGTCAAGCCAGGCTGCTCTTGCCTAACATCTGTGCGTTATACTTATGTCATGGCGAGTCATACTTGATTTTAATGAGTGGATTTTATACGGGTGGGCTGAGGAAAGGCACGCAGAGCAATGGCGACGATAATGGAGCTGACATTTCTAATAATATTCCACAGGCTCATATTGGTTGAAATGGAACAAAAGATTCAGAAGTCTGGCACAAAACAAGGAAAGAGGATCGAATCATCCATGTGACACAAAAGCATTTAGGAATGCTATGACGAACATGAGTTTTGGGGAGAGAGTCAGATTGTAGCATGTCCGATATACAGCAAGGAGAAACCAGAGAGCGAGTGTCTCATGTCCATAGTTACAGCATCGAAAAGGCAGGTTACTTAATGTCTTCGTGAAGACTAGATACGCTTTATTGGGTGTAGAAACTCCAGTGTGAAAATGCTGCCATCTAGTGTTCAACTTTTCAGTAAACTTACTTGGCTGACATTGGTAGCTTGTGTTCTCCGTATTTCCTGTGACATCAAACATTATAGTCACCAAGAAATATACTGCACTGATGACCCTTTTATCTGCTGAGGTAGGAGGAGGTAAGGAGCATGTGCTGGTTACAGCACATTGCCACACCCACCACACGACAAACCACCTCAAGGATGAGAACATAAGTGCAGCCGTGATACCTCAACACCACACAAGCCTAAACGGAACAGTGTGAGTTTTTCCCAGTGGCTGGAGTGCCGATCCTGCCACCAACCCTCATATTTTCCCTTTAAATTGGAGGACTTGCTTGTAGGGCTGGATTATAGATTAACAACAAACCCAAGACAAAGCATTTGCAGGTTGAGGGCTTTGTTCAAGGGCCCAATGGAGTACGATCACAGGATTCGAACCAGCAACCTTCCGATTGCTGATGTTTCACAGGCTGCTGATACAGATCTGTAGGGATCTGTATCTGCAGAGAATGAGCAACAAAAAAAACAAACAAAATATCATATAATGTTCTTGTGTGAAGTTTCCATATCAAAATATACTTTTAGATACCCCTGCAATGAATGTGCGATGAATTTAAATACTTACATATGCATATAACATTCTTGTTTTGTCAGATGATATTGATTGGACATTTTGATTTTACTTAAAAGTTAAAATTTAATTATAAATAGGATTCAAATGCTGTGTTTTAATATCTAGAGATGATTTGTCCTTGTGATCTTTCCACCAAACAACTAAATGCCACGGCAGTCCCGAATTGTACTAAACACCTCAATAAATAATGCAAAACAAATGTTAGTGTAATGTGTAGCAGGTAATGAGCAATAAAATCATCCAATCACATTATGACTGAAGACATGTCTTTAAACTGGGAAGCATTGTTAACCAACAGAACATGCTTCCTCATAGTGTGGGTTGTCCATTGGCCTTGAGATGGTCTTCAAGCAAACAAAATATTTTGACTATGCTCTTAAACAGAATGTCAGATAGGGTTAAACATTACAGTTAATCTGGTTTTATTTGTCTAAGATGGATGAATTAAAACATTTTGTGTAGTAATGCACTGTAGATGTTATAATTTGAACATAAATTTATGGTGGAAAATAGTTTCTGTACTGAACTAAATGATATGATGGCTTCTAACAATCTGCAATGGCTGATTATCCTGCATCGTGATTGGTTGGTTTTTTAAATTACTATTCATCAGTTGCTATTCATTACCTATTGTTCATTACCTGGTTGTTATGAACATAAGAAATTTACAAATTTGGCCCATCAAGCTCATTTAGGAAGAACTTAACTAATAGCTCAGAGTTGTTAAAATCTTATCTAGTTCTGATTTAAAGGATTCCAGGGTTTTAGCTTGAGCTATACAGTCGTTGTGGGCTTAGTGTTCAGAAAGAATGACAAGCTGCAGCCTACTTGGCTGATTTTTCTAACACCAACTGTATGGTATCATCCTATAACATATTGAAAGGATCCCTTAAAAACAGACTGAAATGGGTTAGCCTATGTCAAGTTCAGCTTTACGGTGACTTTATGTTCCCTGACATTTTGTCCAGGACAATTGACTTAATCTAAAACGAACACCACATTAAATGTGTCTTGGCCAACAAGAAAACCCAGAATTTGTAATCATTGTTGTTAACTTTTTTTTAAGGTTGCAAGTGAATCAGTGTGAAAGTGAACAAGCAGTTACATCACCCTTGTGTGAATGATTTGTTTCATTGCTCATCAGCTAATTGACGATGGTAAATTTTCCTCGGTGAACCTGCAATATACATTGTGCATTTCAAAATAAAACTTCAAGCAGCAGCTCTATAAATAACATAGTCTGTTTCTGGCACCCATGACAGTTCTGCTCTGAATTATTTTATAATTTAAAATTATTTAATTGTTAATCATTTTCACAGAAGAACAGAATCGACAGAGAAATAATATAATATAATATAATATAATATATTTCCTACAGTTCATGCACAGTGTTCCTGTGTATTACAATCAGTCTAGCACCAGGTATAATAAAGTCTCACACTTAGAGAAAAGCTCATCAGTATTCAAAATCTCGCACTAATTATTGTGACTTTATTTGCCATATTGTGACATTGGCAGGGCACACATTGTGGCATTGTGGTGTCTTAAGGGTTAGGGAAACGCACTCGCACTGAGGTACCTTGAGTGAGGTACTGCTCCCTTGGGCACTGCTCCTTGGGCACTGCTCCCTTGGGCACTGCTCCCTGAGTGCTGCTCCCTGAGCACTGCTCCCTTGGGCACTGCTCCCTGGGGCACTGCCCCCTGAGCACTGTTCCCTGGGCGCTGCTCCCTGGGCGCTGCTCCCTTGGGCACTGCTCCCTGAGCACTGCTCCCTGGGCACTGCTCCCTTGGGCACTGCTCCCTTGGGCACTGCTCCCTGGGCACATCTCCCTTGGGCACTGCTCCCTTGGGCGCTGCTCCCTTGGGCACTGCTCCCTGGGCGCTGCTCCCTTGGGCACTGCTCCCTGAGCACTGCTCCCTGGGCGCTGCTCCCTGGGCACTGCTCCCTGAGCACTGCTCCCTGGGCACTGCTCCCTTGGGCACTGCTCCCTGGGCACTGGATTAGCTGCCCCCTGCTATGTCACGTATGGGTTAAATGCAGAGGACACATTTTGTTGTTGTGCTGTGGTGTGTCAACAATGACCACTGATCACTAAATTCTAAAACATTCACATCCTTGATAAACTTATTTATTAACATTGCTTGAATACCGTGGCCTTCTTTTTTGAACTATGTGCATAAGGAAAGTCATTTTTCTTTTTTTATTCACGAGTTTGTGAGTCAGAGCGAGTGAATGTTAGCTTGTTTTTATGCCAAGTTACTCCTGCCCCCCTGTGACCAAAAGCTCAGTAATGACACAGAAAGTGACGAAAGGGCAAGTCGCTTTTATCGCTCCTCGCGGCACCTTTGGCAGTGGTGTGGTTGTAGAAGGTGACGTAACCCGAGTCGATGGCTGTGGGCATGTCACCTCTGAATAAGTGCATTGTACTCATAACGGCATTCGGCCATTTGGAATGACAGCTGTGAACTAGACACTTGTAGATGTCATGCAAAGGATTACAAAGCAATTATGAGGCACCTACCCAATGCCACTGCTCACTAAAGAGATGACATGTCCCTTTCCCACACAATTAAGGATGCAGTACAAGTGACCCAGCACCTACATATCTAAGGCCATTAACAAATGAGTGCATAAACACTTCTGTCATAATGGCCTGTGGCTACTCTCGCAACTTATCGGCAATCTACAGGGTGATGGATATTTGTTTACATCGCTTTTAATCTCAAGCTGATTAACATAGACTGATGGTTAATGGCAAGGTTACACATTTGAGAAGATTTTTTTGGTAAGCAGAATTGAAAATCTGTCAAAGTCAGAGTATTAAACATTAATTGATGCTCTTTAATAGTCTGGATAAAAACCATATAGCTTGGCAATACCACCTAGTGGGACCCATTAAAGGAAGCCACTCATACCGACTTTGGATTTCGATTGGTTCTTGATATTTACCCACACCGTTATCCAGGTCATTGCCTAATCACTCCTGTGGAACCAGGAAATTCTGTACTCATGAGACATACAGACAGGTGTGAGAAAGCTTGTGGGTCACAGCACAGGGTGAAACAGCATCCGATGACCCCTGGAACAATTTTGGGTAAAGGGCCTTGCCAAAGGGCCCAAGGCAGCATTAGCTTGCCAACCAGGGGATTTAAACCAATAACCATCTGATCACTGGTCCCAAGCCACTGCACTACACATCATCCTCAAGAGTCTCGCAGCTGATATTCCAGAGTTGAGCACACACATTTAGCCGTCTTGGCCGAGCTTCCCCTGATTCCCCAAAGGTGTGTCATGAATTATGCCAAGCAGAGGATAGGGAAGGTGGACCGCCTGTTCCCATGGCCACGTAGTTGCGATCCCATTCGTGGGGGGGGGGGGGGGCTTCCTCCATGCCACCTCCCAGGACTCTTCCACAGTTTAATAGGCTCAGGCAGTAGGAATCCTCTTCAATTTCATGAGAGGAATGGGCTACTTCTGTCGGTTTCCGGAAGTTGTGTGCGCATATGTGTTCAGCAGTGTTTCCAAGCCTCCAAGCTTAATTATCCTGGCCTCATTGCTTCCCTTCATGCTCCACACCAGCTATATCATCTTAGGTTTAACAGTCAAGGTTTAATTTCCAGCGACTCTGGCCTCAGCATAAGAAAGCACGCCATGTGCTCCAGTCGCTCACAACCATGAGATAGCTGCTTGCATTCACTTTCTGCTATGCGGGCAATTATCCTCAGCTCTGCAGCAACGAGATAGAGGCAGCCCTAAGCTAACAGGAAGCCTCCAGCAGATCAACAGTCCCAGCAATGTCCGCCCTGTCACAGACAAAGATATCACCCCCATCACTTCTGTCATAACAAGCCTGGGAGTTGAGCATGACCCTTATTTACCCCCCCCCCCTCCACCCAATGCCCTACAGACAGCTCTGAAATAAAGAAAACTGAGAGACATCATCGAGCTGAAATGTCTCACTACACCACAAGCTGACAAATACGTGTGCAGAAATGCTGTGCAGGTTTCAGGTTCAAGTTCGGAAAGTGCAAATCCAGACCAGGATTTTGTTTCAACCAACCAGCTAAGTACTTTCTGACTGTGGATCATTATACTCAACTGATTGGTTGAAACAAAATCTTGATCTGGATTTGACCTTTCTGAACCTAAAATGTCCAACTGTGGTGCTTTCAAAGACTCACCAGCAAACTTAATCAACAAATTACAACTCATTCATACAAAACCCACGGGTTATATATAAAAGGATTTCACTCCATTCTGGCTGATCTCAGTCAGCCACAAATTAGCCAAAGACCTGAATCAGAGTTGGAAAATTCAGGTTCAGAAAGTACCAATCCAGAATAATATTTTGTTTCCACCAACCAATTGAATATAACAAGTCAGAGTCATAGAGTATGCAACAGGTTGGTTGAAACAAAATCTTAATCTGGATTTGTACTTTCCAGACCTAAAATTTCCACCTCTGACCCAAACTGAAGATACTTTTCTTTGTCTTTGATGTTCCAGATGAGTGATTCCTGACTTGATCCTTGAGGACCCACAGATTCCACATTTTTGCTCCCTTCCAGCTCCCTGCCAGATTGTCCACGTTTTTGTTCCCTCCTAGCCCCCGGTAGAGCAAAAACATGGATGCTCTGTGAGTCCCACTGGTCTAGATAAAAATTCATTCCAGTACCTGCCCATTCCAGTATGATGTGGCTTGTGGGAATGGCAGGCACCTCACCCAGCAGAAATTCAATCATTCTATCTAGGCGTCCCAAGCACTAACTATACAAAAGGTTACCTTTCCTTCTTTGATAAACTTTATTTACTTCACATATCTGTAAGTCTAGAGTGCTGGGCTGCAACTTTAAAAATTACATTTTTCCTGGTAAAGATCAACATTTTTATTCAGAAAACAAAATAATTGTACCAAGGACACTGATTGCAGTGCAATGAAAATAAAAAAAGCTGTTTGGAGTCGATTTATTCACCATACTTGCATGTAAAATTTAATGCCTTTAATGCTGATGGACGCCTGCTGTGATAAGACTGTAACATGCTGGGTTTAATATCTTTGCTATTTTCTGTTTAGAAAGAGCAGCTTTCAAAGCCTTTCCTCTCATCCAGCTGTTTCTCCAGCATCTTATTTATAGAGTCTGTTTTCACATACAAAAATGTTGCATCTCTGTATCAGTGGCACATAAGTAGCTGCCCTCTTTCGAATCTGAACTTTCAACTTTGCATTACTGTACTTCCTGAAACATTGTAACACCTGTTATCTGTTGAATATGTTTGTTCGTTCCTCACCACAAACCTTAAACCACAGCTGGTTCCAGCAGCAGAGGTGGCTAATGCACGTTTGTACTTCGACAAAGACAAAGTGACTCGGGGGTGTCTGCATTCGTTATTTGGTGTAGAAATATCTAATTTCGTGATCAGTAGTCATTGTTGACACACCACAGCACACAGTGTACAACACAGCACACAGTGCACAACTAGTGAGTAATATTGCACATGTGCTTGAATATGTCATTGATGAATTAATCACAGCCACTGCCAGGATGAAAGGGGCACATTTGGAAATCAATGATCTTTTTTCTGTTAGGCAGAAGTGCCGTGTGTGACCTCAAGCCTCTCCCCAGCATGTGTCCCTTGCCCACACTCCAAATGCTCCAAATGAATGAATCCATACTCCAAATGAATCTACCTTTCAACAGTCGTGGAAACAAAATAAATGGTCTTGGCTGGAAAACCTTGAGTTACAATAAAGGCAGGATAAAAAGTAAACCCTTCCGATTGGAACGCAGGCCACATAATCACCATCCACCAAGGGCTACGTTAGTTCCTTGGTGAGCCTGTTTCATGTATATTTGCAGTTATATATCTGTGTGCTTAAGGATAAATTTCATTCTTCTTTAATTAAAAAAACCTTTCAATTATATAAATTCACCCCGTAAAAAGGGCCAGAAAGAAATATAGTACTTTCACATTATGGTTTTGTATATACCTGTGTATATATCAGCCATAACATTAAAACCACTGACAGGTGAAGTGAATAACATTGATTATCTTATTAGAATGGTACCTGTCAAGGGAGCCATTATATCCTCCTGAGAGCCCTCCCATTCATTTATGTCCATTGTAGTGGACATTTTATTTTTGAATTTATCTTTTCACTGATGTTAAGAAACATATTTATTGCTGTCGTGCACTAAAGAGGACATGCTGTGAAATTAAAAATAAAAATAAATTTGAAAAAATCTAAATTGTAAGATGTTTTATTTCATCCAAAGACAAATAACCTACAATTGAAGGACACTTTTTTCCTTGGGTCTCAGGAGGATATATTAGGCAATAAACAGTCAGTTATTGAAGTTGATGTGTTGGAAGCAGTAAAAATGGGCAAGTGTAAGGATTTTGAGAACTTTGACAAGGGCCAGATTGTGGCAGCTCGATGACTGGGTCCGAGCATCTCCAAAATAGCAGGTCGTGTGGGATGTTCCTAGTATGTAGTGGTCAGTACCAACTAAAAGTGGTCTAACCAAGGCCAACCGGTGAACCGGCACCAGGGTCATGGGAAACAAGGCTCACTCATGTGTGTGGGGAGTGAAAGCGAGCTCATCTGGTCCGATCCCACAGGAGAGCTACTGTAGCACAAATTTCTGTAAAAGTGAATTCTGCCTATGATAGAAACGTGTCAGAACACACAGTGTGTTGCAGCTTGCCGTGTATGGGGCTGCGTAGCTGCAGACCAGACAGAGTGTCCATGCAGACCCCTGTCCACTGCAGGAGGTGCCTACAATGGGCACATGAGCATCAGTGCTGGACCATGGAGCAATGGAATAGTGATGTGGTCAAGACCACCTAAACCGAGACCAGAGTGTATCGAGACCAAGACAAGACCAAAACAAAGGCAGGGTTACATAAGACACTACAAAATGTGAAGCATTCTGTAAGCACCATCTTGGGGCTTGGCAGTATGGCCTAAAATTTGTGTCACAATATAATTTGAACTATGGATGCTTTTCCTTAAAATTTCAATATAAATGCTTCCGGAGAGATGAAACACAGGCAGTAGCCAGTGGCCGTTTAGTCACAGAGGAACTAGCTGACATGTTGACTTGAATTCAGTTGGAATGGCTGAGAGCATGTGATGGTTAGGGGATGTGGGGAAGGGTATATAGCTATTAAAAAAGAAACAAATGTAACCTTTTTTTAAATAAGACATGTTATTGGTTGCACTTAAACTTTGAAGCACTAAATCACAGGACTATGTTAACAAAAAGATGAATATTTAGCAGATGTGACAAACACTTGGATGGTGCAGTGGTTAGCACTGCTACCTCACGGCGACAAGGTCCTGGGTTCCGTCCTGGGTCCTTTCTGTGTGGAGTTTGCACGCTGTTCGTGTGGGTTTTTACCAAGGGCTCCGATTTCCTCCCACGGTCCAGAAGCATGCAGGGTACGTTGATTGGTGAGTCTAAATTGGCTTCAGCCCTCAGCTGGGATGAAGTTGTTTTGGAAAATGGATGGATTAATACTCGGACATTTTGTTGACTGGCCTTTAAATAAAACCTGAAGTCCTCTATCTCCAACACTGAGTTAAAATAGTAAAGTATATTCCGATACTAGACTAAGACCGCGGTCTCGAGTACTACAATGCTAAAATAGAACAACGTGGCCTCATCTGATGTGTCATGTTTTCCGTTTCATCATGTGGACGGCCGGGTTCGTGTGCCTTTCACTGGGGAAGACATGGCGCCATGATACACTGTGGGCAGAAGTCAGGCTAGTAGAGTGGACCCCCAGAGGTTTTTTTTCTCCCCGCGTGGGAGTTTTTGGTTCCTCTCCTCCGTTGTCAATTGGTTTTTTTTT
>JABFEA020000038.1:15824107-15855545 GCA_019775915.2 Cyphomyrus plagiostoma
ATAAGATTTTAACAACTCTGAGCTATTAGTTAAGTTCTCCCCGAGCGAGCTTGATGGGCCGAATGGCCTCCTCTCGTCTGTATAGTTCATATGTTCTTATGTTCTTATGTTGTCGTGGGGCTTACTCCAGTTTCCCCCCACAGTGCAGAGGTTACCTGGAGTTACCAAATGCCTGTGTGTGTGTGTGTGACTGTTGTGTGTGCCTTGCCATGGGTTGGCTCCCTATTGTGGCTATAGCCCCAGGGACAGGCTCTGGACCCCCCACCATGTTAAACAGGCTCTAGACCTGCCCCGCAACCCTGAATGGGCCAAGTGGTTTCAGAAAATGGGAAGATGAAAGATTTTTGAATATTAAAAGCATTTTATTTTGTCTTTAAAATTAATTGATTTTTCAGAATTTTCTGAAAATGAAATACATGCAGTGAAATCAAATACTGAGTTGTTGCCAAACCTTGTTCAGTTTCATTAAACTCAATAGAATAGATAATGGTCTAACATCACTACCTTTGGCAGGCAAAAGAGTGATGCGTAGCGTGTCACTAAAATGCACAACAGGAATTCATTAGTGCTGAAATATCAACCTGTCATCACAAGAACTGAACTCTTTTTTTTTTGTCTGCAACGTACAGTCATGGCAAATTTACAACTGAAATGTATCTTTGAGAAGCATATATACATATGATGTTTGGGATCGTGACTGTTGGAGCAAGAATGTCTCTGGGGCTGGGAAGGAAGTGTCTACACCTCCATTTCCATGCATATGCCATATGAGGGAGGAAGCAGAGTGATTACGAATAAATGACTGGAAAATCTCTCATCTCTTCACACTCTCCCTGCTTTCTCCGGTCACACACCAACCTGTACGGCATCTCCTGTCTTGTCGTGGGTGCCAACTCCCACTACCGGCTCCCTCAGTTACCCCCCTCTTGGTGGGGGGGGGGGGGCATTCACTCCCTCTCAGCAGAGCAGCCGGGAGGGGGCCGCAAGCTCCATCTGGAGCAGGAGTCCGATGATCAGACCTGCTGAAGTCACATTTCACCGCAGACGCGCACCAGGCTCAGCTCACGATCATCACGCCGCATGCTCATCGTGGGAGTTACGCAAAAAGGACTCAGGCCGGCCGAGAGGAAAGCCAGTTTTCCCAGCTGAGAAAGGGATGCGCGTGCATGCAGGACATGGCGATGCACGTGGGGGGAGCAGAGTTACCTCACACATGCAGGGGTGGGGTCTGCCTGTGTGAAATGCATGTTAAACATGTTTCTTCCTGAAAAGCAAAGACACACAGATAAGTAAGGGGGTATTTCTAAATATTATGTGAGCTCTGCAATGGACTTGCATCCTACCCAGGGTCTTCCCCAGGGAAAAGGCTCCAGGCAGTGTTATCCAATACGGTCCTCAGCGACCCAAAGTCACTCCAGGTTTCTCCTCCCTCCCAGCTCCCGGTAGGAGCAAAACTGAGTACCATCTCGGGGTCCCCAAGGACCGGATTGGCAAACACAGGCTCCAGGCCTTGGCTGTACTGGTAAGCAGATAGATGAAGATATTATCCACGTCATATTCAAGTGAATGCCACCTGCTGATTTGCCTGAGGTTTCTTGTCCTGTTTACATGCAGGTGAACGGGGGCTTTGGAAAAAAAATATCGCAGCCTGCTTTTTCAAGATGTTTGTCCAGGATCGCTCTGGGTGGAAAGAAAAAAGAAAAAAAAAGGTTTGCACCATACGTGTATGTGAGAGGAAGCGAATCTGTTCCTGGCTAGGTGTGATTCATGTAGATGGAGACATGCATGTGTAGCGCAGGCCAGCGCACGTACACAGCGATTCTCCAGCGGGACGCGGTCACTGGCATGTGCTTGGGGGAGTTGGGGGCTTTTCTGGACCAGGGCTGATCCTGATGGCTTCAATCTCTCCTCTCTACTAATGTTAAACCTAGAAGCTATTTTTAGTGTGAGTTCCTTATTTTTGACAAATCAATTAAAATGGGAGTCTTCTACTCAAGATTTAATCATTTACTGAATGTTTATTAGATATTTATAGCAAATATATTCATCCTAAAATACCTATTTTTTAAAATGGATCGGACTGTGATAACAAATACCACCTACAAAAAAAACAACTTTATGTTACACATAAACACTGTATTTTAAATCTAAAATTTATCAAAGAACTCGCTGAGTGTCGCCACATGCACATACTCAGATGCAACCAACAATTTGGAGATGCCAGTTAGCCTCACCAAATGTCTTCAGACTGCAGGAGCCATCCAGAGTACCTGGAGGAATTGCGAGCGACACTGGTACCTGCACAAAGAGCCAAGGTGAGGTTTGTAGATGTGAGGCAACAGTACTACAAAGTCCTTATTTGAGACCTTAAGCTACAGTGAAAAGAGGGTGTATGTGTGTGTGTTTCTGTGTGTGTGTGTGTGTGTGTGTGCGTGCGTGTGTGTGCCTGCGTGTGTGTGTGTGTGTGTGTGTGTGTGTGGATTAGGTTTATATTACATTGTGGGGACCAAATGTCCTTCACAATGTCGTAAAAACCTGTTTATTTCCAGGTCCCCACAAAGATCTGTGAATGAAAATAAAATTAAAAATGCCAAAAGTCATGTACAGTGGTACCTTGGTTCTTGAACTTAATCCGGTCCGGACTCCAGATCGAGTTCTGATCAAATTTTTCCCATAAGAAATAATGGAAAACCAATTTATTGGTTCCCAGCCCCCAAAAATTACACCTAAATATGTTTTTTTAAGCATTTAAACACAAAATGAACAAGATAAAACAACAAGAGCATTTTTTTCTTAATGGCTTCCAAAACGATAAAGTTCTTATCCCAAGATAACCCCTGTCCTGCCGTATGGTTAAGGTTACGGCTGGGTTAGGGGTTAAGGTTGTCATGTTGTGATTAGAGTTTCCCCCATAAAAATGAATAGAGAATCCCCACAAAGATATAACTTCAAACCTGTGTGTGTGTGTGTGTGTGTGTGTGTGCGCGCACGCATTCTTATCAAGCTCTAAAGAAAACTGCAGCCTAGTGATAAACAGAGACCTTTCACTTAAGGACATTTTTTAGTAATTTACACTTAACACATTCATGTTGCATTATAGTTCATTCATTAGGCATTATAAACATACCTATAAGTATTTATAAAAAGGCATAAGACATTATAGCCATGTTTATAATGTATTGTGGCTGCCTTATGAAGCTCTCTTCTGTAATGCAATATAAATACCTTCATTAGCCAGTACAAAACATCATTAATGGTAATACCAACCATTATAATGCATTATAAAGGTATCTATAGTGCATTATAGATTACAGCTTCTTAAAGCATTCATGATGCATAATACACATACCTATAATGTGTTATGCCTTTTAATAAATGTTTATAGCCATTTTTATAATGCTTTATGAATGCATTACTATTTGGTATGAATGTATACTATGTATGTTTATAAATTACTAAAAACATGACCTTAAGTGTTACCCAGAGATTTTCTGCTGGGGGTAGGACAGCTCACATTCACCTGCTACCCATGGCCCCATTTATATGGTCTTCCATTATCTTCCATTTTAATTAATCTTAATTATCTTCCATTTTCTCTTTCACAAAAAAATTAAAAAACAGAAGAAAAACAAGCACAAAAAGCACAGCTGGCAGTGACACTGGGCTTTCCCTAAATGCAGCTAAGCCCCGACAGCTGGCAGTGACACTGGGTTTTCCCTAAACGCAGCTAAGCCCCACAGCTGGCAGTGACACTGGGCTTTTCCTAAATGCAGCTAAGCCCCACAACTGGCAGTGACACTGGGTTTTCCCTAAACGCAGCTAAGCCCCACAGCTGGCAGTGACACTGGGCTTTCCCTAAACGCAGCTAAGCCCCACAGCTGGCAGTGACACTGGGCTTTCCCTAAATGCAGCTAAGCCCCACAGCTGGCAGTGACACTGGGCTTTCCCTAAATGCAGCTAAGCCCCACAGCTGGCAGTGACACTGGGCTTTCCCTAAATGCAGCTAAGCCGGAAACAGTTGGCCAGTGATGATTTGCTGGCAGACACTGAGTTGTAGATGTATCTTTTGTACATGTTTTATTGATTTTCCATTAATCCTGGGGGGTTTTTTTTATACCCACTTGTCAGGGGGTATGTTAAACCATTTTTATTGACCTTCTATGCACCTGAAATGTACTTACTATTTATTCTATATCTACATTCAAACAAGTGACGTGGAGGTGATCCACACGCTGGAAGAAAACATTATGCAGACATTTCAGTTCAAGGCTTTGCTATAGGTGCAGTTTTTTCCATCTCTGCTGCATATTTTTGGACCAAGCTATATAATTAGGCTGCAATAGCTGTGTGAGAAGGTAATGCAGCATTTATAAATGCTTAACTGGAGCACTAAAGAGCCACTGGACATCGGTGAATCATCAAATTAGCCACACGAAGGCACTTTTTAAAATTTTGCTCATTAATATTTACTAAATGTATGACATTTCAATTCTACCAACTATGAGTCTGTACAATATTAATGGAACGGAGGGACAGACGGACGGATGGATGGATAGATGGACGCTCCCAAGAATTGTAATGGATTTGAAACACAGAAGAAGATGAATTATGCAATCTGTGAAACAAAAACACACAAAACACACAAAACACACACGCATTGTCTCTGCAGTGAAGTTCCTGTCCTCTTGTAAGAAGCATCCAGTTACTGAGTCCATAAATTATTCAGCTGGGTCTCTGATTAATGTTAATCGGAGAATTTGCTCATCAGTAGTACACTTATAAACTGGATTACTACTTATCCAATTTATTTTTTTTCCTCGATCTCCTGCTCTCTGTCCTTTTTATACATACAAATACCATGTGCGAATCACACCTGAAATCACCATTTTGTTTGTTTGTTTGTTTGTTTTCTCAAAGAAATAAAATGACTCCGTCTCCATACTTGTGAATGCACCATCAAAAACCTGAGGGAGGAATTAATTTCATAAGAAAACACTGGGCAGCAAAAGAATGACTCTGTCAACCGCAACCCCTCCCACCTCACATCAATCCAGTCTTCTACTTTAAAAAAAAATAGAATCAATCTTTATATTCATACATATGGGGATATGCTTCCCATTGTGTGCAAGTAACTGGGCAAACTGGAGAAGGCGGGAAGTTTGTAATGGAAATAATAAAGATAATAGAAAACCTACACAGAACGATTCGTGACTCTGGTGAGAAACAGCTGTAGGAGCTGACTGACTAGCGCTTACTGTGGGTTACATAACTGGCAGTTATCGGCTCCGCAGATCAGCAGGTCGGCTCTCCACTCTCACTTTGGTCCTCTTGGAGAAGCGTGAACGAGGTCAGCACTTCAGCGCCCCTGCGCTGTGTGTGCGCTTCCTAACGCATATGTGTGTTCTCATCTTCACGCCGAGCCAAGCACATGCAAATGTTGGGTTTATTTAACAATGCATACAGTGATTCCATATGAAAATAGCTGTAGATTATTCTATCTTAATTACCATGGTCTTTTAAAAGACACCCATGAAAAAGGCAAACATACTGAAGGTTATAATAAAGACCATAACAAATGGTTTAACACTTCATAATGCCTATTTACTATTACAACAAATATATGTTTGACATGTTATCCAATTACAAAAAAAGGGATAAAATTTCTTTCTACTTGTAAAACCTAACTGATTTGGTATAAGATCATCAGCATCCTTTTCCCTTTTTAATATAATAATAAACATTTTAGTAATCCAGGTGGATATCTATTATTATTTCAGACTTGCATGAAAAATTGCACCATATTTTTAGTGGCTTTTTTGTGAGATTTTTTAGATCTTTCACAATTCAGAAAGAGCCCACAAAAATGGAATGTTTTCATATTGTATGTTTTACTGTCTGCTCCATTACTCATTTGTACCCTTTGCTGTACCCTTTGACCCTGTGGTTGCTGTCAGTTTCAAACTCCCTGAGTGGCTGACTTCACTATTACCATGTTTACCTGGATCCAGAAAAGTTTTCTCCTGTCTGCTGCAGCAATATTTTTAAGAAAGAAATCTGACAAAGATGTCAGCCATTACAGAATTGTTTTGAAGAATGGGAACGTCGAAGTTACATCTTATACTTTCAAACCCATATGGGAAGATTTTCAGAAAGAAATCCCATTTCCATCAAGATGAAACCCCAAAATATGTTGATTCTGCTTTAGAATTATTATTTGCTTGTGCTGTTGCCTGGCAACTAGGACTGGCCTTGGCTTTCCAAAGCAAGGTATTATCTCTTTTCTTATTCTTTGCCATAAATTTGATTCATATTTAACATGCCGGAAATGAATCAGAAAAAGCATCCTTGCCGTCCTTCCCATGATGTGACACTGCAATGCCCAAGGGTGAGAAGTCATTCGGAGCAGATAACGGATTCTTAGCTCCTAGCAGGAATGGGTCTGGTCTTCTGAGCCCTTACTCCTCTGGCTCAAGGAAAGAGCAGGAGAATCTGCTGTCATTATTGTAACACTTATTATCAGTCCAGATGGTTTTAGATGTCTTTTTGATTTTCACAACTGAGCCAGAACGAAAACACTCAATAATTTAAACAAGGAAAAGTAACTTTACGTGTACTGTCAAAAAACATTCTTTATTCACCGTAGCAGATCATCTGCAAAGATCCACATAGTACTTCATGCATCCATTTAACTCATAAAGCCATTTTGTGATCTTTCAAGTACCAGACTTGACCTTAAAAAAAAGAACTCAAGCATGGCTTCAATAACCAGAACTGAGCACAGAAATCATTTGTTCCGCTGAGAAAAAGCCACCCCGCTCTGTGATTTAAAAGAAAAAATCTGGATCCCAGACTACATATGAGTTACATGTTATATACTGTATATGGATCAATGCACAGGGCTTCTCTGATTTTCTGTCACCCTACAGGTACGTTGCCGTGAGGCGACCCACGTCTCAAAAGTTTCTTACAGAAGGTTGAGGCCTGACCAGAAGGTGAATAACTCGCCCTAGAGAGTGCAGGGGGCAGCTGTCACCCCTACACCTCTGTCTCCTAAAATGCCCACTAAGGCTAATTAAATGGTCTGTGTTACAACCGATAACTTGTGTAGAGTTTTATGAAGCTCTGGGATATTTATCCATTAATGAGTCTTTTAGCCAATCGGTGTCTAGGTTACAGTCTATGACATTATTGTACTTGCTATTACCTTGCAATACTGGCAAGGTTGTCAGCTGCATGACAGTCAAACAGTACTGTATTGGTCATTGTTTAAAACTGTGTATGGTTCATTTTATGTGGAATATATCAAACATTTCATGATTAACCTTTTTTAAGTGTTAGTGTGCCTTTGTATCATTCAGTTCTTTAACAGTTCTGAAAGATTGTGTGTACCATTCAAGGACGTGATTTGACTGAAGATGGGTGCTGAAATATTTCATTACTGAGAAGACCTGTAGTTACCATAGCTCTCTGAAAAATATGTACGATATGAGTGTCTAAGCCAGTGAATGTTGGTGTGCAAAGGCATTATTTCGTAGATGTGACTCACCGCCTCTTAGTTGAAATATGTGAGACACAGCTGTCAGAACAGTCAGAGTTCATGATTGCTGTGCATTAGCACCAGGAGAGTCTGCAAAATCAGGCACAGGAAAAATAAAGTTACATGAAAATCAGGCGAAATCTTACTCTTAATCTTTCTGTCACACAGGTAGTGCCCTTCCGTACTGCATGAATATGCTCTTACCTTGACATTATATAATAACCTTGTGTTCAATGTAAGCAACTGCTAATATAGTATATAAGGTATAAGGTGTTTATACAATGAAATGTGGTACTTAAAATCCACAGTATATTCATTTGGCACAAGCCACTTACTGTATGTTCTTGTCTGGCTTTCCTCCTGTGAGGTCTATGCACCGTAATTCTCTTTCCTCACTGGTAACAAGCACTGTGCAGATGCACTGAGTGCCGGTTTTAGCTCATAATCCTTCGACTCTTCATTTTCATGTTTCACTTCCCAGCATGTGGGTCACAGCTGGCAGTTAACAGTGTCATACAAATACCAGTGTGAGTAAACTACTGTTTACCTCATAAACCAACAATTCGCGGCCAAACAGAAGATTTTAAACAGGAAAATCGAAAGACGATTCTCTAAATTTAAGTGTCGCAGCACAGGAAAGCTAAACACACTGACACGAGGCAGCAAACAGAAATATATGCAATTTTGCCTAAAAATCTGTAAAATCCTAATGTGCATTAATTCTACTCTCCGTGGCCCTACCAGAATATACTGAAAGCCTGTGGTAGAAGTTTTCTGTTTAAGTAACACATTTTTTTTATGCTAAGGTATTGGTCTCTACATGGGTGGCATCAAATGGACCAAAGGTCGTGGGTTTGGTTTTAGCACTGTAAGGCTCCATATCAGCTCCCAAACGCCTCCCCAAATGCACACTGTGCTCACACAACACTGGTAAGCAGGGACATGTCCGTCCAAACCAAAACCTACATCGTTGGTCAGACCTGTCCTGTAAGGTGTCACTAGTGAACTTCGCTGGTTCTCCTCTGCACACTGACTCTGCAGACACAGCAGTAATGAAATATGGCTCTGGGGACTCAGCGGTGACTGACAGTGGCCCCACTTGCCCGCTCCACCCACACTGGCACGCTGTCACTGCTGCCGGCTTACACTCCTCCGCAGAGCCTGCTGCCTTTCAGGAAGGACTCTCACACACACACTCTTCACGTACAGCACTAACATCGGGAGGAATCATTCAGATGCACATACAGAGCAGCTCACAACAACAAAAAAAAATCACAAATAAAATATAAGCACATACCCCATGCATTGGAGCATAGAAATTCCCACGCAACACACAGACATGGACACGCACGAACACACAGCTACAAAGACCACGCACACGCATACACAAACATGCACACGCATAGACACACGCAGACATAAACACACACACAGGAAAGCAGCACACGGGCGGCATGGTTTGGGCTCCGTCAATCAGCAGACTCTGCTACACCTATAGCTAGCGCTCGTGTTCTAGCTAACGGTGGGCAAGGAGACGTCGGCAAATGCCAAAATCCGCCCCCTCCAGGAGTGCGCCTGTTTTCTGAGCACCCACACGAACACCCACTCGGCTTCCTGCCTCCGCCCCCTCGCTCGTCACGTTCGCCCCCCTCCTCCTGCACATTTGGCATGCGCCCACCTTCCAGCCTGCGTGGAACAGAAAAACAAGGCCGCGTGAAGGTGGGACAACAGGACGGGCGAAGCAGGCACGTGTCCGCGACCAGCCGACAAGTACGAGTCTCTCGGAGCCCTGGGTCTTTCCTGTCAGCACGGACTGAAAACAGCGCAGGCACCTTGCTTAGACAGACCATCAGCCTGGGCGATGGTGGTGACTCAGAATTAAAACACACTCCCTATTAAAACCAGATGTACTGTCGCACCATGCGGGGTGAATATGAACAGCACAAAATGTCTGGTGGAGCTTTTATCAACTACATGATCTTCCTTTGTTATCATACAGCACAGCCCTGTGTACAAGTGTATGGAAGTGGTTCACCCAAATCAGGGGGGAGGGTTTTTGATTATGGGATGTTGGAGTTAATATATTCACACTAATGCATTTGGCTTTTTTTAATTTCCATTACACGATAACAATGACAAGCGGTAATATGGAAAGTACAGTCAAACAAAGCAAGATCTGTAACTCACCAGCTACTGTCTCTGCGTCGCTAATTTTATTAGCACGGCGATATCTCCTTATGTTATTAAGGCGAGTGGCTTTAAATTGAATCTCACAGTTTTGCAACTCCTCACACCTCAGCAGCTTCTAAAAGGGGCAACATTCTCACTGTAATAGTTACACATTCCGCTATTGTAAAACATTACCTTTCTCTGCCAGAATAAACAAGAGACTGATAAATTCCAAAACTGCAGGGCATTTTTCTACATAAATGTGAGTCGTGTCGGAGAGTGAGTCTCCCCTGAGGGTGATAACTTGATTCTCCCGCCATGGAGGAGAGCGTGAGGGCGGGGGGCTCGTGGATGTGGTGGTTCCGTGCAGATCTCTGGCCGTGACTCACCAGAGGCACCCTCTCACGGGCTGAATCAGCCAGCCAACGCTGATGTGTGGGGCTGAGGGATAACCACTCAGCGGAAGGTTCCGGAATGCTGGGAGTGTAGACTTTGAACGGTCACGATGGGAATCCTACATAAGATTATGAGTTAGATTTGTGGGAATAAACCTCCCCCTGTCAAGCAGAGGAGGATGGGGAGGACATGTGACCCCGGAGCCGAGATGAGAGTCATTGCTAAGATGCCGTCAGACGAGAGCCACACATTGGGGTGCAGATTTCCAGGGGCCTCACCTACATGCCACCACCCGCTACTTCAGGAGAAACTAGGAGCTTGTTGAATTACATAAACTACAGTTTAATTAAGTATGTCAAGCCTGTTCTGACCAGTTCTGTCATTTTTTTTCATTTCAAACTCCTCCATATTTCAGTTATTAGAATTCCTGCTACGCTTGAAGGTCTCAGTCATTCTCTGCCTCTTTTTCATTTGCCACAGTCCACTTATTGGTTCCTAGGTTTGCCTCTGGATGGATCACAGTGTAGGACAAAAAGACTTCCTTACAACTTGCTTTTTAAAATTCCCCACAGACGCTGCTGGTAAATACTGTCTACTGCTATGATTGCGAGTAATCTCTTGTGCAAATGGGTCATAAATCATTTTGACTTATTTATTGATTGATTTGTGTATTGAAAATTGCTTTTTTTCAGTTTTCATTGTTTATCTTTCATGGCTGAATGTCTACGATTGATATGCATGCAGCCATGTGAAGCACTGTGGTTTCTATTAGCATGTTGCCTTTTAATGACGGGAGCAGTCATGGTAGAGCAGAGTTACCTGATTCCTGCGCTAAGCCGATTACACCTGTTAAATGTGCATAAACAGGAAATATACAAAACAACAGAGACAGCACGTGAAAATGATTTGAACATTATTGTAGCTAAACCGCTATTACAATTGCAGCTACAATGATGAGTCATGTTAGGTTCAATGGAAATTAGTAGTATTTGTCATTCATAGAAGAGGTCTGACAATCAACACTCTGATATGTGAATTTTTAAGGAATCATGGTTAATATAGAAGCCAAAAGAGCAGTGCTTGAAGTGCTGGTGCATTGGTTAGAAGACTTGAAAATGAAATGCGTCCTCTGCATTTAACCCATATGTGACTTCATGACATAGCAGGGCGCAGTTAAATCAGCACCCGGGGAGAAGTGCTTGGTGGCAGTTCCTTGCTCAGGGTACCTCAGTGGTACCTTGAACCAGCAATCTTTCAATTACAATTGCACTTCCCTAACCATTAAGCCACCACTGCCCACTGTATCAAGTACAGTATAGTATAGAGGAACAGCGGTCACAAGACGAAGCTCACCAACAAAGATAGACAAACTTAACACGATACCTGCTTAACACGTCAAAAATTATCAGAGGACTGACTGTGCACCAATAAATTGTGGGTTTGACATAGCTGAAATGCGCCCTATGGCTACCATTCAGGAAACACTTCTCTCCAAGGCCAATTCACAAAGACACATGAACCACTGTGAGGAGCATGAAACCTGGACCTCAAGCAAAAGCAATGCCATCGTTGCAGACCTTCGACTGAATGAATTGTGGCAGCCCAATGCCCCCACCTCTGTCTGCTACTGGATCCACAACTTTTTGTCTAAAAGGACACAGTATATCAAGGTTTGTGACCACATTTCTGACCCCCTCCGTCTGTGCACTTTCTCCCCTGTTCCACTCTCTCTACACCAGTGTTTCCCAGTCTGATCCTTGGGGACCCAGATATGGTCCACGTTTTTGCTCCCTCCCAGCTCCCTGCCAGACAGTCCACGTTTTTGCTCCCTCCCAGCTCCCTGCCAGACAGTCCACGTTTTTGCTCCCTCTCAGTTCCTAGTAAAAATGTAGACTGTCTGTGGGTCCTTGAGGACCAGATTGGGAGACACTGCTCTACACCAAAGATTGCACTTCTGACAGTTAAACTTATTAGGTGTGCAGACCGCACCACCCCGGTCGGAGTCATCCCAAACAACGATGTGTCATGCTGTCATGGTGTAGCGTTAACAACCTGGCGCTAAACACACAGAAAACCGCGGAGATGAGCAAGGGTTTTAGAAAGAAACCCAACTCACTGCCTCCACTGGAAATACACAGCTCCACTGTCATCAGAGCAGAGTCTCTGCAATTCTTCAGCACAACGGTTCAGACAGATCTCAGACGGGAAAGATACAGTCCTGCAGTTATGAACTCCATCAGTAGTGTTTTTACTTTCTGCGACAACGCAAGAAATTTTGGCCACAGCAAGCACTGCTTATCCACGGTCACATCCACCGTCGCCGTCTGTTATGTGACACGCAGAGGAATTAATCAGCTGTCGGCTCTCCGCTGTCAAAAACATCTACTCATCTAAGATGAAAGAGAGGGCCGGAAAATCATGGCTGACTGCTCCCCCCCCGTCACTCTCTCTTCTCACACCTCCCATCTCAGCGGAGCCCAACACTGAGAGCCCTAAAGACTCACAGCCCCCGCCACCACAGGACCAGGTACCCTCTATGCCAGGGGTGCCCAGTCTTAGCCGCAAAGGGCCGGTGTGTGTGCAGGTTTTTGGGTAACCTGCAGGTCAGCTGTTCAAACCCAGGTGTGAGGACTCCTCAGCCAATCAGCCCTCTAATTAGTAATCTAATTAGGGAGTTGCAGCGAAAACCCGCATAAGATTGGGCACCCCTGCTCTATGACACAAACACCACCCCCCCCTTCCCCAGAGGACCGTAATATTCCAAGATGATAATGCCCTCATACACAAGTACATTTCCAGCTACTTCATCGCTCACAGAACTGGGGGCTTTTCTTCTTTCATGGTGCACCCCCCACTACATACCCTTTAGAATTTGCGCCACAGCATTCCAAGAAGGACTGAAGCAGTTCCAGAACCCAAGGGTGGCCCTACTTCTTATTGAGTCCTTGGTAGTAGTATATTGTGGGTCTTACTAATATTTTGCCCCCCCCCCGTGTAAGCGCTATTGTAAATGTAAATGGGCAACTGTTCTCTTTTTCGGGATTGGCCTGTGGTGATCTCATAACGTTTAAAGCATTACAGCATTGTTGAGGACAAGATAAGATTCCAAAGCATGTTGGAAGACTTCCTTTGTGGGTGGATTATTGAGCATTCAGAATATTGTGGATTTAGGAGCACTGCCCTGTTCACAGCTACCCAGTAACTTGTAATGAACTTTATATTGTCTCTGTACAGTCAGGGTTTCCACATGTTTTATTTCCAATCATTTAAAAACACAAAAAAGGAAGATAAGAGTTCCCTTCAATGCAGGCTGACTGGAATAGTTTCACAACTTAAGAAATATCTGCAAAGTGAAGATTTTATTGTGTGTCTACTTTAAAAATAATCTAAGATTTTGGAAATCAGAAGTACTTGCAGAAAAGACTTTTTTAAAGAGAAAAATCACATAGAAGCCCTTAATTGCATTTCAAAGAGGAAGGATCAAAGTTTTGGCTGTCCAGAAGAAGATTCTTTGAGATAAAATAGAACTTCACACATATTATCTAACTCCCTGAGTACACACTTAAGAGCCAGAGCGTGTCAGGTGTTCATCACACCACAAAGTTTGTATGGAAGGCCAGGCCAAAGGCACACAACAAGTTAACAAGTTTCCCTAAAAGAACATTTTGTTAATCAGTCAACAGTGATGCAATCCTTGTTGAAGCTTCACATATTTCATTTTGTGCCCAAAAGCCACATATGGTGTTTTACAAAGGTCAGAGGGAAGCTGACCTATACACCACCCAATCACACCTCCTTTACATGCATCCAATCAGCTTTTCCATACAAAGAGGCTTTACACCAAAGGCAAGAATGATGCATGAAATATTAAATATTTGCCAGTGAAAACCACTAACATCCATCTGTGAACTGCACAGCTACAACAATCCCAACCGACAGAGCACCTATCAAATTTATTCTCCTGCTAGGGCATCCCTGCCTTCAGCAGTAGATGGTATGAACCATAAAACTAAATACAATTAGTACAAGATTTACGCTAAAAATACTTCAATGGTGACTGATCATCAGATATTCTTCTGAAAAATAAAGTTCTACGAAACACCATAAACTGTCATACTGTGAAGATCAGAATAAAGATGCCAAAAATGACCACAAATTCAATTACACTGCGATTATTAATCATTCCCATTGCTGACCAATGACCAGTAGTGCCCCCTAGTGGTGATTGTTCCTGCAAGACCATAGCTTAAACTTGAAACAATGTGGCTGAATGGAATAAGCTGCTATGAGCAGCGGCTCATAAATCAATATTCTGTATTCTGTATGTGTGATGCTGTATGTGTGATATTTCAGGGGCATCCCAAAAGTCTGGCTGCAGGAAACCAGAACATACCACAAGCTAACCACAGTAGCACTCTTCCACCGATGTCTATGATACCAGTTTTGACATATACATTAAAATTTGTGTATTAATGCATCTAAGAGGCCGAATGAGCTATCATAAAATCGTCAAAGCGCTGTCATTGTTTTTGGTGGGCCATTTCAGTTTGGGGGGGGGGGGGGTGTATGTCGTTCGGCTAATGGCAACAGTGGACTAATCTCGCCTTGTTAAAGTGGAAATTTCACCGGCGAAGCTGCCCATTTCCTAACACTTGCCTTTAAACCTTCTTTGCCGCTCCTCCCTTACTCTTATAAACCGTCATTCGCAGATATTATCATTATGGAACCTGGCCTGAAGCTGCAGCCTATTTAAACGTCAGGAATTATGGTCGACCTCCCATCCAGAAGGGCCAGAGCAACTGATGGAACATGCATTCATGTATTTCACGACACAGAAACGCGTTGCAGTCATTCTGTTTTGTCCACCAGCCACAAAGTTTTTCTTTTGGTTTCACTTCTAATATTTATCACAAAACCAAACGTGAATCCCCCTAGTTTTCAAAGTTTTTAAGATTTAATTTCATTTTGTGTTTAATTAATTAGAACCTCAGAACCTAACAAATTAATTTACTACCCTTATAATGACTTCAATAAAATAATCAATCTTTAACAACATCTGTGATTCTAATTTCTCTTCTTTAGCAAAAAAAAATTAAAATTAAGTAAAAATACTTGCAAAAGTTGTACTGGGAAACAGAAAAATACTGAAATTAATGATTCATCATGGGCTTTTCAGAAAAAGGACAACCATGCTGTTTAAGTCATTAGTATTATAACACCAGGCATGTTGTTATGTAAATGAAAAACAACTTTTCATAATACTGAATGTAAAATGGTTTGGAGCCCTCCTCAGTAATCAAAGAATTAACACACATAATAATACCTGATTTCAGCAATGAGTGGTATTATAAAGCAGTGTTTCCTAAACCGGTCCTCAAGGAACCCCAGCCAGCTCCCTCCCAGCTCCTGGTAGGAGCAAAAACGTGGACTATCTAGTGTTCCCCATGGACTGGATTGGGAAACGCTGTAGTAAAGTATAATTTACTATCTATATTTATATATTATCTATATTTCTCTTCCCTTTGACTAATAGATACTATACCTGAAGGGGTTATGGGTCAAGGAATAAGATGATGGCTTAACTCAGTGATTCTCAGTCCTGTTCCTGGTGCCAGCCTTGCCAGAGAGGTTTCATTCCAACCCACATCACTTTCAATCTGTTACATTTATTATTAGCCTATTAGTGACCATATAAGGCTGGTAGGGATGGAACGAAAACATTTTGGTGGGGGGGAGGAACAGGATTGAGAACCATCAACTTCTCTGTTCTGGTCACCTGTCTAACACTTGCAGTTTGGGATCTTCTCTGCCTTTTATTCACTCCGCTTGGCAGGTACAAGGAGAATACTGCAAATGTTCAGACTCCAATAGAAGTCCATCTAATAAATGACTTGTTTTCTCTATGTTCTGCCTAATTTTGTTGTTCTCACTCCGTTTACTTTTTTTTCTCCACCATTAACTGCTGTCTTTGGTTTGCAGCTGACGTTGGTGAGTTCTGTTAACAGGTGGTGCTTTAAAACAGACCTCGAAAGCCCGGATGATCTTGTGAAACCTCGCTGGGCACCTGGCAGCTCCTTTATGGGGTGTGGGCTACCTGCGGCGATCCTGTACCAGCTGCTGTGGCTTTGGCCAGCACATATTCCTTAGAGGAAGAGCCACATGCTCATGGTACATCAAAGGTGGGTCGGCGTCACTCACTGTGAGCAGCTCTAAGTTCACACAATGGACCATTTGCTTTACACAGTGTGGTTTGACTGGGATCCTCTCTCTTTAGTTTCTACAAGGTCTTGATTGAAATATTGTGATCAATGTGATCGTTGCCCAATCAGATACATATACAGTCGAGGGTTAGAGTCACTTGACCCCTGTGATCTAGAAAAATGCAAAAAAAAAATGTTGGTCCCCTTGGCAAGCGAAACGGAAAGGTACAAGAAACACAAAACACAAAGCTCACTGCACGATCGCTGCGAGATATCTCATGAGGGGCTGCTGGAACACGCTTTCTTCCAAACCTCCACTGTATATTTATTTTATGCATTTATGAGTTACTAAACTTTTTATATGTCGTCTGCAGCTTTCAGAAAACTAAAAATTTCCCATTTAGTATCTCATGCCAACCCCACGATATATCGAGATCACAATGGGGAAAGCTACAGTGCAGAGGGTCAACTGTACTCCTCACGCCAGTGCATTTCAACATGTGGATGCATGATGCAATGTCTTCAATAGTGGTATCAGCAAAGATATCACAGCTGAAAACTATGCCATGCACATAGTTTCATTGTCTTCCTCCATGAAACAGAAGGTTGTACAAATGAAAACAGCATAAAACTTGAACTAGCAGAGGTGGACAATTCAGATCCAGAAAGTAAAAATCCAAGCCAAAACCAAGATTTTGTTTCAACCAACCAGTTGAGCATAAAGAGTCACAGTCACAGAGTTACTCAACTGGTTGGTTGAAACAAAATCCTGGTCTGGATTTGTACTTTCTGGACCTCAAATGTCCATCTTTGGGAACTGGAATAGACACAGGAAACATAAAAAGACGGGGCTCTCAAGTCCTCTTAAGGCGTTGACCATGAGACACGCGCATTTCAACCAGTTCACACACTCATGATGATGAATAATGGATAGCGGCCACCAAGGTGTATGGAGTGGAGTTTCCGCCGAGTTCATTACTGTGCCGATTTATACAGAGTTAACAGCCACCTACCAGCCAATCAGAAAATTTGTTGTTTCTGGGTAAATTCCAAAATAAGTTACATGTGATCCCGCTGCAAGCACATTATTACATGGATGCGCACACATACGGAATGAGACGCACATTTCGCCCCGAACAGATGCAATCTCACTCCAAACTCTTGATGAAACTTGAGAGCCCTGGACAGAGTAACTCTGCGCTCAAAGCAATGTAGAGACCCAATGGCTGAAATGGTCCCACAAACTCCTTCAGGTCAGCCTTGGCTGGACTGAGCCATCTTCATCCACTATCAAGACAGCACGATGGTCCCAGTCCACCTCATGGCTGAAGTGGTGGGAAAAAAAAAAAACCAACAACTTCCTTCTTCAACCTCATGAGCAGTGAGCAGAGGTTAACTGGTTAAAGTTCTGTGGTGACCAAAGGCTGATTGTCTGACACGTTCCTGTTTTATAGTCGTAGTCACGCATGCTCTGAATTCTGGAATGGCTGACAACAACCATCTAAAATCTGTAGTGCCCAGTTGCAATTTACATAAATTTTATGTCATCCGATTATATTTCACATTCACTTCACGCAGAGACTTTATGTGTTGCTCAGTGCCTCTGAATTCCAATCCAACATGAAGCACAGTAACAGGCAGCTTTTGGCAAATGGAGGAATTAAAAAATGAAAGAGAACATGAACCAAACACCATTGTTCCCTCAAAGACAGGGCAAAGCAACTATTATATTTATTTTCCTTCGAAATGTCAGTGGAAAAATTGGATAATATTCCCAAATAAAGGGAATGAACGCCTAGATGTGCATGTTATTTTGAGCTCCAATCCTCTAGCTGGGCTCTGGATATTTCTATTGCGATATCAACACAGGTATATGTTTGCGCTGCATCATGCTATATACACATTACACAGCAAGCACATATTCATGTCTTTCCCAGTGAGCTCCACACAGAAAATACACAAGTTGGCACAGTCAAATTGCATTACTTTCTGTCCCTCTGTCTTGTTCAGGGCATGTTTTTTCTGTTATTTTACTTACATAAAAATAAGGATTAACCATTTATACCCTTTTCATACATGCTGTAGAGAGAACTCTGGTTTTACGCGGGAAAGAACTCAGAGAAACCTCAGCGAAAGGGGTTGCCAGGAAGGCCCCCTCTAGGACTTTACCACCATACCGACATGCGACACACGTGTGCATGGCAAGCGTGCATTCCAATGCGTTAGTCGCATTCCTTCGTGCTTAGCGTCACTCAATAGGCAGTGATGGCTGGAGCGGGGGTGGCAACCAATCTGTGTGCGCTACCTCGCAGCCGGAATTAAAACGCCGTAATTAAAATTCACAAGGAACGGAAAGCGTCAAATGTACACAATCAGATACTGCGAGAGAAAAAGAAACAGGCAGCGCAGCGCGCGGAACCGCGGCTCTCCGATACACCCTTGATGTTTGCAACACAAAGAGGCTAACCACAGGCAGATATAGTGTGTGTGTGTGTGTGTGCGTGTGTGTGCGTGTGTGTGTGTGTGTGCACGCACGGGGCTCAGCCCAGTCAGGTGATGGTGTTCATAAGGCAGGCAGTGTGGGGGCTGACACTGTGGGCTGCGTGCCCCCGCACACACACACACACACACACACAGACACACACACACTCTGTGTGCGGTAGGGGGTGGAGAGATACTGTGTAGTTAAGCCCGTCGGCATCCAGAGAAACCCATCACTCGCACCGTGACATGGACAGGCAGCCGGCAGCGCTTCATGTGAGAGTGGCGGAGAGGGATGGAAGGAAGGAGGAGGGTGCTTTATGGGATGGTGGAAGTCAGCAGCACCTGCTTGAGGGGAGAGACACAGAGTGAGAGAGAGAGAGAGGAGAGAGAGAGAGAGAAAGAGAGAGAGGAGAGAGAGACACACAAATAGCATGGTGCATGGGGAGCCTCGGGGAGCAGCTGCTTGAACCATGTGGAAAGGTAGGAAGTTCACCGTCCAGCATGCATGGGCTTCACTGCGGTGCTCACGGCTCTCAGGGCCGTGCAAAAGAGCTCTACAAAGGCTCTACACATCACCAGGCTCTACTGAGCACTTTCACACTAAATTCATTTCACTGCATGGAGATTTAATTTCTACTTCAGGCTCCACAATTACCCTTAAAAAAGACACACGACATGTGTTTTTGAATTGCATTATCAATCAGATGGAATGTGTATCATCATCTTGAATGTAATAGCTGCTGAATGTGGTTTTGTGTAATATGTCACCTTTCCACCAAGGTGAGGTAATAGGTGCGGAATTTCTGTGGTACAGACAGGTGCTCGATCTTTTCTGTAGCTGCGTGGCAGTTGAATGTGGGGATTCATGTCATGTGTTGCTTCCCATATAAAAACAGAAATGGCAACAAATGGCCTTATTTTAAATTAATTTTCCTGGACAAAGAACTCTCTGCTATGTGTTGCACACTTGTAATATACTGTAGTAATATATGGGACTGGATGCGTGGATGTGTGTATAATGTATGATCCTAGTACACACACCGATGTGTGCTTTAGTGAGGGCTGCCCCTATGGCTGGTCAGAGCCGATGCATTCCTACGTATGCCGAAGTGCAGGAAACACAACGACAAAAGCTGCACCTAATATGCCTCTATTTAGTTGAGTCGAGCGGGAAAATCAAAATCAAACGGGCTGGTCTTTGAGGTTGTGCAGAGGAAGGTCTTTTTTGGCATCGCAGGAGGCTCAAGGCACTTGTGAAGAGACGTATGCAAAGCGCCCTCTGGTGGCGCGGGTATGAACATGGACGAAACAACTTGTTAGCCTGTTTAAACAGTCGTGAGGCTTGGTACCATTTAGCAGGCATTTGTCTGTGCATGCAGTTAACAAGTGATGCTGTCATGAATAAGCTGTCCCATGGGTGTCGAAACTGGCATCTGTGCGCAGCGGTCTGCTATCAGAGGGGGAACAGGGTACTTTTCCTTGGGATTACCATTCTGAAAGAAGCTAAATGTTCTGAAATGCGACAATGAAAATACACTGAGGAGCAGACTTGACCGATACAAGATCAGAGTAATTCTTCCCCTACCTAAACTCAGCTTTCACTAAAGTACAGGAGAACATCGTAAAGTGAATTCCTTGGCTCGCTGATTCACACTCTCATTTCATAAGATTCATTTTGGCTCTCTTTATGTTTTCTGTACCCTGTCTGTTTCATACAAATAAAGCGTCTCTTCAGTAATAATAACTCATTTCTATTTTACTTTAGTATTCTGATATTGATTTAGCCCTGTAGTGTGGAACAGTTTTCTGAAGAAAAGAATCACACAGATGTAGGATGTGATACTGTATGTGCGGTCGCCATACACAGTTAGCATGAGATAAACTCAGGTCTCTGACCAGCTGCTGTGTGATATAACCTGACTGTGCCCAGAACAAAGCTACTGTAAAGGGCTTAATTGCTAATTTCGACAAATACTGCAAAAGTCACCAGGTATCAGAGGTGACATAAAGGTGATGTCAGCCCAAGGACCGCAGCCATTATGACTGCAGTCTGGAGAACATTCTCTTCAATCAGGCTGTACACCATCTCTGTGTACTGAGTAATACCATGTAAATGTCACACAGCAGGTTACTATTCTGCAATGCATTCAATTCATCAATCAAAAGAACCTGCTTTCTGCCATAATTGTGCTTGAAATTTCTGAAGAAAGCAAGAGCCACTATATGTCTAATGAGTCATTTATTTCACCGTTAAATCATTAATAACAGGCGCAAGACTGCTGCACCCTCAACCGCCAGTCTCCAGTGGTCCAGTGGCAACCTGCACTGAGTTCTTCTAGCATGACATGTCCTCCAACCTTAGCAGAAATAAAACACCTTCTTGTTTCAAAGTATCCAATCACTACTAGTCAACATACACACAAACTTGCCGCCCACAAGCACTCCATGGTGCCTTATCAGCGAGTGCAGCCTCGCTCCAGCGTTCACTTAGTCACTCTCACTGGAGACCAACCCAATCATAGGTCAGCTGAGCAGACGAGTGGCAGCCTACTCTACAGAGGAATCTTTGCTGCATGTTAACAGCTACTTAAAGAATTAAGAAATCGAAAGCTGTTGTCTTGACCTCACCGAAGGCAGTTATCCGATCACATTGAATTAATTACCTGAACGCGTCATTTATGATGGGTTACTTTACCAGTTCATGTTATACTCACATGCCAATGCCAGAGGATTCAGCTACATCAAGCGGTTTTATGAACCCAGATGAATCATCATTAATCTCTCTGACAGTCCTTAATTTCTCGATTGGCTCCTGGAAGATCCATCCATATGGCTAAGGTTTTTAATAGTGAACACACTGCATTGCTTAAGTTATATATAGTGTTTCATAAGCCGTACCGAGAATTACACACATTTGTGACTTCCTCCTCACCAAGAAAGTCTTTTTAAAATATGTCTAACAAGCTCCTTCGCAGGCATAGAACTGAAATATTTGGCATAGGTCAGCTTTTTCTTGTCATTTTTACCTTCACATGAAATATTCAGCCTAAAAAGCATGCATGCACCATACTCCCTGGTGAAGTGCATAGCTGCATCACCTTCAGCACTCTTTCTGCACTGCAAAAAATAGTCTACAGCTGCCTATGTGACCCCTCCAACGGGATGAGTGACACAGAAAATAGACATGAAATGGCTGGTTCTTTAAACTCCTGGCCTTACAGAACCATCTTCGAAAAAGCTCAGAAACTGGAAAAAATCTTCAGTCATCTTTTTTCCAACTGTCACGTTTCAAAATGTGATTGCGGATTTTACCATCGTTCAAGGGCATGTTGTTAATTTGTTGGCATAAGGGTTTTCTGCACAGCAACTGAAAGCCCTGGCAGATCAACGTAATACAGCATCACCAAACAAAAACTGTATTTGGACAGAATCTCTGACTCATTCAGGGTAATGGGCCTCATTAACATAATTAAGTGGAGTCATTGTAAGGCGTAATTTATACAGAAAAAAATGTTATTAATATATGTTAAAAGTGTCTTTATGGTCTAGTTTCTAAAATATTTAATTGTTTAATAGGTTTCAAACATTCAGCCCTCAAGAGATTAATTAAAATGTAAAGAAAAGTAAAGCAAATTTAAGTAGTGATTCACTCTTTCCAGTACATAGCATGACAGCACACTGATTCACTGGGCAAATGATCTGAAGAATGTCTTACCCATTTATAACCAGAAACCAGACCAGGAGAAAGCATGGTCTAGCAGACTGTCTGGAAAATCACGCATGATGGCAGGTTCTGTCATTTGTAACAAACTGAAATACAAACAAATCACGTTGCAAAAAAATTAAAATTGCTAACCGCTACAGGGCCATTTACTACAAAATGTTGAATATTTTCAAAAATGTACTGCAAAAAAATATTCTTAGTCCCAAAAACTGCTAGACAGATTGTACATTAATTACACCACCAGAGATTAGTTTTATATGAAAAGTACAAAATAAGAACTGTGATTTGATAAAACTGCCTATGTGTGTAAATGATTACTGAACATGGTATCGAAAGAGTCTAAAATAAAGTCTAGATTTTAATTATTGTTTTGAAAGCAAAATTTACTGACAGGTTTCCACAGCTATGCTTTATATTGAAATTAAACATTCTTTGAAAAAGAAAAAACAGAAATGAAGAAGATGAAAAGGTCTTACATTTCCCTTTTGATTCTGTGGAAATTTATGTAAATGTTCAGGCACCGACTGAGGCTGACAGAGCTCTCCCCTGCCCTGTGGGCATCAGGGACATGCCCCTGGGTACGCTGGAAATCAGAGAGGGGGCTTTGTCCAGCACTGGTAAACTCCCATTGTAACCATTTCCTACAAGCCTGGTGGCTGGTGAAACACCGAGTATCTACAGTAAACAACAATCATCAGTCCTCAAAGGTGGGTTGGGCTCATCTCTTGCTACTGAACAGCCATTACATAGACCGGTGTTTCTAAAACAGTCCTTTTGCTCTCTCCCAATTCCCTGAGAGTTGGAAGGGAGCAAACACATAGCTCATCTGTGGGTCCTTGAGGACTGGTTTCAGAGACACTGACATAGACACCACACTGAGCTCCTTTACAAGGCTTAGACATTCAACTGTATCCTGAGTTATACACCAATGTTCATGTCGACAGGTTAAAACATACCAGCATTCACCTGAATGCCTTACAGCTGGGCAAAAACGACAAAGATATTACAAGATATTACAAGATATTTGACAATGCCCCATCAAAAGGGGGAGCCGAATTGTCAGTTTTCTCAGCAAAATCATACTAGCATAAAGTATTGGGAAGACAGAAACATGTTTTTTGGTTCTCCTCACTAAAAGAGAAAAGTCGTTACAGATTATGGCAGAATAGAGATGCTTTATAGCCGTGGGGAAATCAGGAGCTTATCATATTTCCCATCATGCTCTCCAGGACAGACAATAGACACATATGTATATACAGGTGACAGAAAGTTTGGGGTCAGAGCACAGGATCCGCCAGCATACCAGTTACAGGATTTGACTCCTTGACCTTCTGAACATAGGCAAAGACCACTGAGCTAGATGTAATTATCACTTGTTGCATTATCACCTACAGGTTCCTATCCCCCTTAGACACAAATGTAACAACCAGAAAAGGGATCATTTGGCTAGAACATACCATGATAATATGCAATGTCAAAGTCAGAAGTTTACTTATCACATACACAGTCATGCAGTGCGTACAGTGCGTAGTAACGACACTAGTGTTTTGCTATAATCAATACAAGGTCAAACTTTACATAGCCCAAACTCAATTCGTATTTATTCTTAAATCTAACATTACTCAGATGAAAGAGGTAGGCCGTTAGAAAACTACTGTGAGAATACGGCGGTACAATCTATGTGTTTATTTCCAAGAAATGTGTTATATTTACCTCCTGCCGCGTCGCATTAGGTGTCAGCGAGGACTTTCCTGTCCTGAAATTCCAGCCCAGCCTTGGGACGCCAGTGGCGTCAGGGACCGTCCCGGTCGCGCGCTGTCATTTCAAAAGTGACTATCGTCGCTCTGTCATGGGGTATAGAGGGAGGGAGGGAGGGAGGAAGGAAGGGGGGGGGGGTTACTTGTTTTGAGTGAAGGAAGAAAATCGCTGCCTGCGCTATAACACATTTGCCATTTCCTCACTCATAGCGGCACGGTAAGGGGAAAGGGGGGAGACAGGCAGATGAGACGGTGATTAGATCATTTACAGTACGTACATTTTGAGTTGAGTCACTTTATATACTTTATATATATAAATATATATTTTTTTTAACAGAACCCCTGCTGCTTTCGGTGACTTTCTTCTCTGGGAATATACTTACAGTATCATCCGGCTATCCGCAGCGGTATGTACGTCTGCAGACACTGA
Organism: Cyphomyrus plagiostoma; assembly: GCA_019775915.2. NCBI lineage: Eukaryota > Metazoa > Chordata > Actinopteri > Osteoglossiformes > Mormyridae > Cyphomyrus > Cyphomyrus plagiostoma. Next base: position 15,848,805 of record JABFEA020000038.1, read on the forward strand.
CTTTCGCGGACCGAGACACTGGAAGAAATCAGCTTCAGTTAGGATACGGATGAAGGTAGCGGAGATACATCCATCCATCCATTTATCCGTATATGCACTGCGGGGCTGATTTCTTCCAGCCATTCCGTAGACGAAAAGGACCTTAAGTCGTTGGTAGCCTACATGCGTGTTATTAGCCGCTTTTTGTTACAGCACCTCATACGTTTTTAACATTTTCTAAGCACTGATTGTTGTGGAAGGAGGCGTATTTAGTTAATGCAATCTATGCTCTGAATACGCGTTTGCCTGTCTGCTAGTTTCATCGGGATGTTTTAAACTCCAGCACTTGTTGTCTAAAGGCAGCGTTTCATTGGTAGGATCCAGCTATTTCTGAGTGGCTTTTGACACGGAGGCCGAGGCGACGTGCCGGCGGGGAGAATGGTCACTCTCCCGTTACCCGGTGCTGCCATATATCTTCTCCGTTTCTTTCTCCGTATCTTGCGTGGCTTAATGAAAAAAGCATGTGGGAATAAACGGGGCCACACGCTGGGGCGGCTTCTGGAGTTTCTTCTTTAGATTTGGGGAGGATGGGAAAGTATTTCTAGTGCAGTGAAGGAAATTCTTGCGTGTGTTTTGCAATGCGATCACAGCCGGGACAGCCCCTGTATGGACGAAATGATTAAGCGGGGGAATAAAATCAGTTGAAATTTGAGGCAGAAATGAGCGATCGGTACTTTTCTTTTACTTGACATCTAGTGCCCTCTCACATGTTGATGTTATGCGAAATTAGTACTGCGTTGCCGACCGATTTTATGGACAAATGTTTATAGTCACACGGCATTTTGCACATTTTACGTGTCATTTTATTGCGCCAAACTGAACGTCATATTCAGTATAAAAATAATTCTGTTTAAATGAGTAGGCTATGCAGATACTTTCAAAACAAATGTACGAAAAATACTTGTTTTGCCATGCAGAGTGCATTTGGCTGTTTATGACATGATAATAGTGAATTCTTATAACTTAATTTTGTCGTGTTATTAACGACAAATCCTTTTGGATTCGCGTGTCTACCGTGCGGTGCAGTTTTAAAAGCTTCTTCCGACCGCTAGAGGGCAGCAGAAGATTCATGATTAACTCGTTAATCATGATATGAATCCCCATAAATTTAGAAGTTAGGTTTTTATTTTTGATAGTATACAGTGGAATATGCTATCAAACCCCGTATATTTCTGCGATACACACGGATTAGAACGTAATGTAATTTGGGCTGAGATCCTGCTTGGGTGTTTCTCCTCGTCTTTGACTGGGTCTTCTTTCTGTTGTTAAGTTTTAGGTTTGCCCTAAGTGTACAGGGAGATATTTCACACATTTTAATATTTATATGCTTCTTTGGATTCATTGTGATGCATACATATTTGTATATGTTGTGTTCCTTGTTTAGAGACGTCTTCCAAATGTATTCACAACAAAATTAAAGACATGTCATAGTATTGTGTTTCACAAAACTTTAAAAAATACAATTTAATGTGATGTTTTTTTAAATTAAACAATAGCGTTATAGTTATAATAATACTTTAGCATTAATAGCATGAAATTATCTTTCTAAAAATCTGGAAAGTGCATTCATAGAAGGAAGTGGTTTTCATATAAGTAACACTGAATTCTAAAATATGCAATCATAACTTAAAATACTTAAAGACACAATACAACTCCACTGCCTATATTTCTAAATAATTTCAAGGGATTTTTCAGTCATTTGAATCTGTTTGTAAATTAAACAGAAATATCAGTGAATGGCAGCAGTAACAGATGTACAGTAACACAAGGGAATCATCTCTAGAAATCGTATGAACATGCATGTTACTACTTACTCATGCACATTTTAATTATGTAAATCTCTTAATCACCACTGTTTGGAAAGACATTTTATATCTTCAGGAATTTTTGTGTAAATGCTTCATCTTCGGTATTATAAACCAGTGTTTATAAATTATTTTGCATGTTTTTTTATTGTCTGTCCTTTGTTTTAAATTTCTGTTTCGGCATAAGCAGATGGTAAATAGAATGCATCAGGAAAAATCTTGTTAACAATTGTGAGAAAATTATGTTGCCTATTTGGTTTGCAGACGCCCTCTGGATGTAGGGATTGTGTGCACACTTGACGACATGCTCTTTGTAATAATTTGTTCACATCAGACCCACTTCAAGAGGATGTACGAGGAATACATGACACTCACTCCTCAAACATAACATTGAAGGTGGGGTGCATTGATAAGGCTTATCATTTGAAATTGCAGAAGTGCAGACAGATGTTCAGTCACACTGGTTTCTTACAGGAATCTCACTTAGTGGGGGCACATGGGGGTGTTAGGCTGCATGGGGCAGAGGCGGCAGGCCTGTATTCTGTTGCTTTTCCCCCCAGTACTGGATCGTTAAACCAGTGTCTGCAGCCATCTCATTTAAACAGCTCTGACTGCCAAAATATGTTTCTGTCCGTCCTGGCATTACAGAGCCGTAGCAGAAATTGGAACCTGTGCTTTTCTGAGGGCTGTTTTATCAGAATGACACCTGTAGCGAAACGGGAAAGAGGCAAAAGAATCACATTCATTTCATGCCTCATGGAAAAAAGCCGTAGATTTAGTCTTGCTCCTCTCCAGCACAGTACACTATCAGTTTGTGTGCTGTTTAAACCATGCGCAGCATTTTCCATAGATTACAGTGATTAATCAAGTATTTTCTGAACTGGGTTCCGCCATGATAGCATGATATTCGCTGCAAACCCTTTCCCACCTGAGGTGAAATCTCCCCGGCTCCTGCGGTTTCACTGCAGATCAGCCCTCGGCCCGTTATTTTCACTTTGTTTGCTCTTGTTGTGATGTCATAATGGCAGCCTGTCCATCTTCCTTATCTGTGGTGTTCATAATGGTTTAGAAAATTAAACCATTCAGGACCAGCAGACACAGCTGATGTAAAAGGCCTTATAAGAGAGAGAGCAGTGAGATGCTCTGAAATGAAACAGATTTTAATAGAAATTATGTTAATTGAAAGAAAAATGTCATCCAAAATCATAGGGTTTAACGACTTAAGTTTTCAGAATTGAGATTTCTGGGCTATTGTTCTATTGTGTTTTTTCTTGAATCCCTTTCATACAGCTTGACACTTTGGTATTACATGCATAACGCTTATTTGGATAAAGGACTTAAGTTCCTAAGAGGCAAGAGTTTAGTTGTGACATAAGAGTATGAAATATGGTGCAGGGCTCTAACCTGTTTACTATAGATCTATATAGGTCTATAGATGCAACTTTGTTTGTTTTCAGTGGTAAATCTAGGTAAGGTAAATGTAAAAGGACATGCAGGGATTAGGAAATGGCTATATAAACAGGCAGAGCAGCCCCTGCATTGGACACTGGGGGAAGGATCCCATGTCTCCGCGTAGCTCCCTGACGCCCTCCAGTGATACACAATGTCCCGGGAATCTGTCATTCTGCCATTCAGCGGCAGTAAAATTACCAAGCAGAATGTATTATTGCCGCAACCCTGCTGCACCCTTTTGGTGAATTTTTACTGCAGGCCCCCAAGCACCCTGCCCTCTGCTTCCCCCATCCGGCACTAGGTTTGGGGGGTGTCTATTTTGAAATACCGTCATACCATCATTACACGTTATACCACGGTATAGAGTGTTTTAAAAAGCTATTCTAATATTTTCCGCTAAAATTTGCGTGAGTGGGGATGGGGGGAGTATTACGGTAAGCCAGCACCGCCCCCCCCTGCCTCCCACACCCCTGAATCCAATATGCCAAATGTGGATGTCTGTGCTAACATACTTTGTGTAACAATGATTACCAAAGCAGACATTCTAGTTGTTTACATCGTGTTGTCGCTTTGCGCTGGTATGGCGTGGCTGAGCAGGTGCTGTTAACCTCGCACACCCGCTGGCACACCCACTGCCCCCACACCTGGCTGACGGCACTAGCGTTTAGCAGCGTCAGCAGAGCCGCTGCAGCATAGCAGCAGGTAGCCCTGATCCCAGACAGCCGGTGTATCGCAGCGTCACGCCTGGCTGCCTCTCAGGGAGTGTGTGGTCAGCAGCTGGTGCCAGTAAGACATTTCATACTCTGACCAGCATCATGGATTTTATCAGCACTATATAAAAATCGGTATCACATATGTGGATAAGCATTAGATTTTATTTATTTCAAAGCCGCTTGAGCGTAAATGTTTTTTTAGACAGTCAATTGGGGGTGCCAGACTCAGGGGTGACATCAGTCTGGCAGACCTGGGATTTGAACCGGTGACCCGTACATGTCAGCTGAGACAGAGGTGGACGAAACGTGTCACTGTGACGTCTACTAGCCTCAGCCTTGGAATCATTGTGTTGGGCTCCTAGGCTGTAAAAGACAGAGCAGACCAGCCCTCAATTTTTTGATCTTCTCTCCGGTGGGGGATGGGGGTTATCCGCAGGATCTGAGGAGGGAGGGGGGCGGTCAGCAGTGTCACAGATAGGTCAGCTGCATTATCTGGAGCCAGCTGCTGAGGTCATCGCAGGGGGGGGAGGGGGAAGCACGGGCATGACCCCCGCAAGTGGCGCGTGGGGTATGGGCCGGATGCCAGGGTGGGAGCCCTGGGCGTGGGGGCAGGAAACCCCGCCTGCACTGGCAGTTTGAAGCGATCGACCTCAGCAGCTTCGGGTCGCTGGTGGAGTCAAGGGGGGAGGGAAGTGGCGGATCTCCGTTTGGCAAGCTCACCGGATGTGGGGGGGCGGGGTCACGGCCTGGGGGGGCAGGCCCAGACTGGATGTGTCAGCTGTGTAGGCAAGCAAGAGGCCGGGAGGGGCGGGGTCTCTCTTTTCTTTTAAAGTGACAGCTCCGCTCGAGCCACCTCCCTTCAGCCAGCGTCCGCTCATCCTCCTCAACCCTAATCCTAAACCTAACCCTAACCCTGACCACCACATAAAACAGTTTGTTATATTGAGAATTATTCTTAAATCCTATTGTAAAATAAAAAGAGATAATTAGATTAATAAAAGCCCACACTTCTACTGACACAATGACAATGGAACACAGTTTTCCATTTCATGACTGCTGGAACCTTTGGGGAAATTCTGTGTGAGTGACGATTTAAATAAAATTTCACTCATTAACCCAAACAAAATGTTTCAAATGACAAAACCACAGGGTCATAATGTACATTAGTATTTTGTTCTTTATAATTTCATGATGCTGTTAGAATTTATAGATTAATACATTTAATTTAAGTTTTGATTAGTTGGAATAATTCCTTGCAACAGTATTCAACACAGACCCTGATTTAACTGTGGGCTATACCTAAATTTAAAATAGGAATTAGCTCTCAGTCTCAATTCAATAAATGATCATATTGAATAGCTGCACATCGCACTATTCAGTCAGAAAAATGTCTGCAGGTTTGTGAACTCTCACGCTTTCATACTCTCACATTTCTGGCGTGACACTCACGCTTTCATACTCTCACGCTTCTGGCGTGACACTCATGCTTTCATACTCCCACGCTTCTGGCTTGACACTCATGCTTTCATACTCCCACGCTTCTGGCATGACATTCATGCTTTCATACTCCCATGCTTCTGGCGTCACACGCTTTCATACTCTTACACATCTGGCGTGATACAGTTTTATACTCTCACGCTTCTGTCGAGACACTCACGCTTCTATACTCTCACGCTTCTGGCGTGACACTCATGCTTTCATACTCTCACACTTCTGGCGTGACACTCATGCTTTCATACTCCCACGCTTCTGGCGTGACACTCATGCTTTCATACTCCCATGCTTCTGGCGTCACACGCTTTCATACTCTTTCACATCTGGCGTGATACGGTTTTATACTCAAACACATCTGGTGTGACACGCTTCTATACTCTCACACATCTGGCGTGACACGCTTTTATACTCACGCATCTGGCGTGACACTCACGCTTTTATACTCACGCATCAGGCGTGACACGCTTTTATACTCACGCATCTGGCGTGACACTCACACTTTTATACTGTCACGCATCTGGCGTGACACTCACGCTTTAATACTCACGCATCTGGCGTGACACGCTTTTATACTGTCACGCATCTGGCGTGACACTCACGCTTTTATACTCACGCATCTGGCGTGACACTCACGCTTTTATACTGTCATGCATCTGGCGTGACACTCACGCTTTTATACTCGCGCATCTGGTGTGACACTCACGCTTTTATACTCACGCATCTGGCGTGATACTCACGCTTATATACTGTCACGCATCTGGCGTGATACTCACGCTTTTATACTCACGCATCTGGCGTGATACTCACGCTTTTATACTGTCATGCATCTGGCGTGACACTCACGCTTTTATACTCACGCATCTGGCGTGACACTCACGCTTTTATACTCACGCATCTGGCGCGACACTCACGCTTTTATACTCACGCATCTGGCGTGACACTCACGCTTTTATACTGTCACACATCTGGCGTGACACTCACGCTTTTATACTCACGCATCTGGCGTGATACTTACGCTTTTATACTCACGCATCTGGCGTGACACTCACGCTTTTATACTGTCACGCATCTGGCGTGACACGCTTTTATACTGTCACGCATCTGGTGTGACACTCACGCTTTTATACTGTCACGCATCTGGAGTGACACTCACGCTTTTATACTGTCACGCATCTGGCGTGACACTCACGCTTTTATACTGTCACGCATCTGGCGTGATACTCACGCTTTTATACTCA
>JABFEA020000038.1:15862023-15891058 GCA_019775915.2 Cyphomyrus plagiostoma
CCCCCCCCCCCCCCCCCCCCCCCCCCCCCCCCCCCCCCCCCCCCCCCCCCAAATAAATGTGTAAAGCATACAAACTAACCAAGTAATGAGAGAATAAACGACTCCCCATTAGTCTTCATCATGAATGATTCATCTACTTAATACAGTATCAGATGTATTTCAAAAGTCACTTTGAATTCTATTTTTTAATGAATATTTATGATTTTACCCGAACGCAGTCGAGCCAGCTGCTTCCTGCTCTGGAGTTGGGGCGGTTGGGACACGCCAGCAGGTGGAGCGCACCTGTTTATCCTGCTCGCACGAGACGTGAGGACGTGAGAATGGAACAGGGCGTCGAGGAGATGGCAGGAAGCCAAAAGGGCGATGCGGGTCGGGGCCCAGCCATGCCGGATTCATATCGAACATATAATAGCCTCATGATCGTGGGCAGCCCTGCATTCACACCAAACCAGCTGCTGTGTCAACAAAAAGAGATACAGTAGCACAAGGCTGAAGCAAACACTGGTGTAAATGATTGCGGCAATACTTCACAGGTTAACTTTGCCTATTTAACCCAATAGGAAGGTTTAGGGTTGCTGTCAATTATGACCATCATCTCAGATATGGGTACTTTTTCTGCTACATGACCATTTCCATCCAAATTAAGAGTTAAAAGTCCATTTCATATAAAGAGAAGTGTAAGCGACTTGATAAAACTGATGATTCATGACGATTTTTAATGGCACGGCAGCTGCTAGGAACTACCCATGTTTTTATGTTTCATTAAAGAAATGAATGTGAAACACATTACAGGATATTGTTAGTTTGCGGGTGGCGTGTCAAATATGCCATATCCTCATGCTTCACATGTTTCCTTAATGCTCTAAAGAATGTTTAATTTGATATTCATAATTCTATAGCCTGTACTATAAGTGTGAAATCTTTTTAAGTTAACAATATAATGCAGATCATTTTCCACAAAGAGCAGGAAACAACTTAAACAGCTCAGTGTTTCATCATACAAAGTTAAAAGCATGTGACCAGCCAGTAAGAGATGTATGCATTTTGGACTTTAATGACTCTTGCTTTTACTAAAGTGTCAATACCTTTAAATGGGGGCTTTATGCTGCTTCAGTGTGCTGGGCAATGGGGCAACATATTTGGTGGATGTTGCTGAAAGTCAGCACTTTGCTCCTTTTTTTCTTCATTTTGTGTTGCCTGACTATCAGTCGTTTTAAAACTTAAATGGCCATAATTTCCCACGCTGCTTTGCACATGGTTGACTCCGCCCCCAGCAAGTCTCAAAACCTCTCAGAAAGCAGATGTGGTCGTGACTCATTCATCTCGGAAGCTGCAGTGAGGAAATCCATGTCGATGGAAACGTGATGTACTCAGCTAGCTGAGGCGGCTAAGTGTGCGTGGATCGAGCAGGAATTATGGAAGCAGAGAAAGGCATGAGGACCAAATGACACAAGCGAGCAGAGCCCAGCACTGGAGTGCGACTTTATACACCACACTGGTGCTGGCATCACCTACGTAAAACGGTATTCCTTGTCATAGAAGAGTGGTGTGAATCCGGGTAGTTTCCACCTCAGACATTCTTTGGGAGGGGGGGGTCAAAGGGCAAAAGATTGCCACACTTCTGAGCATGACCTCAGGAAAACATGGAAAAAGTGCAGATAAGATAGCAAGTCAGAAGGTCAGTCCGACGACTGTATCACCAGCCCCAAGCTTATTCAGCAATCTCATTCAGGGGCTCTTTGAACACTCACTTTTATTTTATTTTCCAGTGATGGTTACTTTTTGGTCCCAAGGCCATTGTGTGAACCCTACCCCACCCTTGGACACACACGCATGCTTATGGATCATGGCAGCATAGCTGCAGTGTTTGGAGCCCCATTAACAGTATTCTGTGTAGAGACTGACATAGATCCACCTCAGTTCCTACCAGCGAACTCCATTAGGCTGGGTTCCTGACATTCCTGAGGAAACGAAACTTGTAGACATTTTCTCCCTTCATTAAATTTAGCATTAATTATGTTATGGCACTGAAGAGTCCATATGACACAGAGAGTCGCAGTGAAGATGAGTGTTGGGTATTGTATACCTGGCCCAAGATGTCAGATGTCAAACACGACAACTGGAGTTACTGTACCATTTGTATTAGTGCCTCCATTATCATTGTCATTCTGGATTCTAAACCAAAATAAACACTGTCAACCATTTTTTTTGGCAAACTTATAAGTAATTTGATATCTTCCAGCTGTAGATCCCTACGGATGCTTACGGTGCAGAGGACATCTGCTAGTTACTTGCAGAATTCAGAAGGTAAGCCTTTTCTCCTGGATGCTCACTTAGTCCCTCCGCTCACACCTGAACATCCACGGTGCTTCCAAGTCTACAAAAGCATGTGGCTTCCCTTTGGGGCACAGCTCTGCACCGCTTCCACACCTGCAGTCACAGGACAATTACGACCTGAATGTTAAGAGTCCTCGTGGCATTTAGGGTCTGTGCACGGGGATCTCGATTGCGATCTGCCAAGCATACGAGCCCTGAGACAACTCCAGGCTGGGCCGGCCGCATCACCCAAGAACAGCTCAGTCTCAATATGAACACTCTATCCAGCTTTGGTCCTTAAATGTACACCCATGTTGAAAGTGAAAAGCAGCCTCACAGTATATAACACAGTTCTACTCTTCACGACACAGTTTGAGTGCTATAATCACAGCTATGGGAGCTTCCGTTACAATCGGAGGGACAGAATGGGTGCCATACTATGATATGTATACAACGCTAACCTCTGCAATCCCAAAAGCTCTTAAAGTCCATGGATGGCAACGATCCATCCATGAAAAACCCTTCAAATATTGTGCCCTGTATTAAAAGATGACAGTCTAAAGAGGCCAAGGCAATACTGAGCAGAGTATTCTGTGAAATAACATTTAATGGTTGTCATCTGCTCAGCTATGTGGCTCTAATTGCCGGCGTGGTGCTCCTGAGAATGGCTTGGCGGTGAATGGGACCACGCAGCCATCTGCACACGGAAAGTCTGTTAGCTAATGGAAAAGAATGACAAGAATCTGCAGGGGCAAACTGCCTTCGTGTAAACATCAGAAGATGGGTGTTTCCTCCCATGGCACGTGGAGCCCTCAATGTCATGGCCTGGTCTTTTCCAGGACCTTCCCCGGACTCCTCCTCCTCGCTGGTCCATCTCAGATGACGGCACAGACCTACAGTGTGTTCATGAGGTGCTCAGTAGTCAGTGTAGATCCTGTACTGCAGTCAGTAGCTACATCTGGCTACTGGGTCTCTGATGACATGGCTTCTCTTCCTGTTGGCTCGCTCTCTCAGACTGGGTGGTATGTTATCGCAGTGTAAGCTTCATCCTGTGGCCTAATAGCCCACTACTCTCCTGTCTTTCCTTTCTTTTTCTTCGGCATGCACTGCAGAATTTACCATCTGTTTTGTTTCTTGTGACTCGTTCGTTGCCGCTCCGATTCTTTATTAATTTTTTTTTTGCGTGTTGAAATGGCGCAGAATGCCGACGCTCAGAGGCAGAGGATACAGAGGATGACGGTGGAAGACAATGGAAGCAGAGGCGAGAATGTGAGTGCAGACTGACGCTTGGCTGTGGAAATAACGGTGCCAGCAAGCGCCAGGACAAAAGACATTGTTTCCAAGTGGATTTTGATGGGAGGCAACTCTGAGGCTGTGAATGGCGGTGACAGTGCATCTGAAAAGTGGAATGCCATGTTCTGAATGCCATGGAGCCTTTATGAGGAATGTCTGTCTGTTCTGTGCCACGGGCTATTGACAGCACTATGGGACAAGTGTAGACATTGTACGTTTGAGCAAAAATACATGCAGTCACATGGGCTGCCTCATGCGCGGGGAGGCTCCGGAGGGAGCCTGTGATGTACCCGTTTGATATCACGCTGCAGAATCACACCATGCTTTGTTATCTATCACCCTGCCATCAGATAGCTAGTGGTCAGGAGCTATTGTCTGATGCTGGTCACGTTGAGGATTTTCCTTTCATGTTTCTAGCGCTGTAGCCTTACGGAGGCCACAGGTACGGCCTCGACTTGAACCTGGCACACAATGTAGATTTCTGTGTTTCTCAAGCTACAGCTACATTGTCTGCTGGGTTTCAGGCTGGTAAGAAAAGCGACCTCCCCCCCCCCCCCCCAGGTAAGTTCCTTTGGTAAATCCCAAAGAAAGAAAATGAGACATTGAGCATAAAAACACAAAACAACAGATGTTTACAAACCAGGTTTAACATGGAAGCCTTGAAATCACTCAATAAAACATTATCTGTAATATTGCGATGTCCGATGTCCATTCATTGGTATGTGTGCGTTAAGGACCAGCCATGCACAGCAAACTCACAAAAGGAGCATCGTTACTAATATTCATCCACCCATGCTCCAGCTGCTTACATGATCAGGGTCACAGGATTACTAATACTCAGAATTCCCAAAATAATTACAGCCACGTGGTGAATTCCATCTCCTGTTACTGAATGACATCCATAATGTGCTGCCTCACTTGGACAAAAGCATCTGAATTCTGTATCTTTGGAGGACCAAAAGGCCAGAGAACATTCCGCTTAACCCAGACGTCCACGTCCAGGTAATGCCTACTGCCTGAATGTAGGTACTGTTCGTGACTCAGAGTCAATCCCAAGTGACTCTGCTTGTTCTCTATTGGTTTCTTTAGAAGATTAAGAGAAAATTGCACTGTACCTACAATAGAAGCTCTAAACCCATGGGTGTAATTATCTAAATTGCAAGTAAATTACAGACACACTATTACGCTTCATTATTTAAATGATGAAAAAAACAGAAGTTAATATCAAATAAATAGGAGCAGGGAAGAGGAGGAGCGTGCCCTGTTATGACAGACAGTGGACATTCTCTCTGCCCCAGTGATGGATGTTCTCACAATTCCTCTATGTCAGGGTTCTTCAAATCTGGACCCCGATTCCAAATCCAGGCCGTGTTTTCAGTCCTCACAGGTAGTCACTTTAATAATTACTGATTCTGATTGGTCAGAGGCTTCACACCTGACTGACAGGTAAAGGAAGGCTGGAAAACCAGCAGTGCTCAGACCTTCGAGGACCGTGATTTGAATAACCCTGCTCTATGTAATAGTAAGAGGTTTGAGTCCCACCGATGGTACATCAATGACGGGGGAGCAGAAAGAATTGCAAATGGGAAAATGTGTCAGCCAGCCTATGAATCTACCATGACCTTGCCACAGTTCTCGTGTCACAGGTCAATAGCTGTCAGACTACGAGAGCGATGCAGAAATGAGCGTCACATGAGTGCTGGGATGACATGCTACAGCCACATTAGGTATATCTGGACAGGATGATATACTCACCAGTAAAACTCCCCATTCCCACAGGCACTTATGGCTCATTCACCTGATGAGCAATGATGGGGGTGTTAAATAAACATTATTAGACCCTCAACCCCACTGCACACCAAAAGATGGATGATGGTCACACTGACCTCAGTCCATGCCGACATTATGAGGAGGTATTCAACTTTCCAAAACTGCCCAGGCCACAGATTAATATACATGAATGTTGATCTATCTTGTAACATTACAGATACGGCTTCATGCTCTAGTCAATGCAAATGTGAAACAGAGACACCTTAAGGATTATATCTGAAATGCATGAGGGCACATTTGCAGAATTTGAAGGTGGCATGAAAAAAAATCTGATTTTTTTTCCCCATCTGTATGAGTCTACGGAATGCAATAAAAATGATATATGCAATACTGAATATGCAAGACTGAAAGTCACCCTTATTATTGAGTGTGATCTTTTTGATTAAAACCTTAAAACTGATCTTGTGCTTCAGTCAATAGTTGTCCTTCAATGACAATGCAGTACACATGCAAAACAGACATGTAACAAACATGAGGTAAATGTAGCAGAATGGGTATACGTAGGTAGGTAGGTTGATAGATAGATAGATAGATAGATAGATAGATAGATAGCCAGCCTGTGGAGCCTCATGGCTGGATAAGAGCAATGCCAAGATCCTACCTCTACTCTCCACGCTCCATGTCAGTGGGATCTGATCACAGCCAAAACGCAGCAGACGCTCTGGGGTTCCTCTTCCTCTTCCCTTCCTTCCTCTCTCTTTCCCTAAACAGGCGCGTGCAGCCAATCCTGTCACAGTGCCGGGACCAGTGAATGTGTACATAACCATTGCAGAGATGGAAGAAAGGCTAAGGTCTTCCCAGCAAGATGAAGCAGGGAATGGTCCATTACAGTAAACAAAGGAGGCATATATGGCTGCACCACTTAGAATATGAACATTTTTTCTACATTTACAGCATTTAGCAGACACTCTTATCCAGAGCGGCTTCCATTTCTATAAATTAAGGGACAGTCTCCTTGGAGCAAGTTGGGGTTAAGGGTCTTGCTCAGGGACCCAATGATGCCAGAGGCGGGACTCAAACCCACAATCTCTTGGTCCAATGGCTAGCATCCTAACCACTAGACCACCAAAACCCAATTACTCCCATACAAAATCCCATTATGTGAAAACAACTGTATCCTAACTACCCAGTCAACAATCTAGAATGGTATTCATAGATGTTGGCTTTAAAAGTCTAGGAGCTACCGTACCTCCTCCTACAGTTTCATCTTTTATTGTTTACCCATTTTTTTAAGATAAGGGGACCTGACTGTGTTCAAATCAATAGACTACATTACATGACTGCCAGACTTACAAGAGAACCCACTGCCACATTGTGAAGCCTTTGACCTACAGCGAGAGCTGTCACAGCAGCCAAGGAGGCTGTCTATGCCTGTCCCAGGCTTCAGCATATGGGGAACTGCTACACAAACAGGATGGGTCCACCTCTGACTGAGGAGGAGGAGGAACTAATGGGCAAACTGAATGATTCAAATGAACAGCACATGATGGGATTGCTGTGCAGAGTCCTCATTAGTCTAATTATATTACAAAGCATGTGATTAAAGAAATTATAGGCTTATATTGGTATTAATAAACATTATTAATAAACACATCTATACAAGTTAACTTCCGGGTGCTTTTAGTGATTTTGTTTTTTTTTTTATTTAAGTTCAGTATTCAGCTGCTTGATATTTCTCCGTTTGCACCCAGAAGATCCTCCACCCGCCACCACAAATAAAGCTGCAGTCAGAGTTGCCCACAGGGAGAGAGCTTCTTAATGAGGGGTGACCGTGCTGAGTAACAGACTGTCAGAAGCGCGAGGTCACCTGCACACGTTGACATGCATGACGCTGCAGCCATGCGCTTACATCATTAGCAGCTGGTGCAGTGCACATGGTTAGGCTACACTGGAAAGACAGTGGTACCTTTTCCAAGGGGGCATGATGCCCTTTTTACTTTCACTCATCGAGAACAACCAGCTGAAAGAGGGATAAAAGGGACGGGGAGCACAGCTCAGGGCAGAGTGATTCCTGGGTTCAATCAGTCATCACCAGTATTGTATGTCCCTTGATATCTTAAACTCTGATGCCCCCAGCTCATAATTGGTGCAATTTAAAAATCCACCATCCTACTTCTGTCACTCCTCTGGACTGAACGGAAACTCGTGTTCTTCTGGGCTTAGCTGAGTCAGAGCTCCATGCTTCGCTGCCATGAGCGATGTCTCAGGCCTGCCGCTTCCGGCTCGTAAACGCTGCTCCACTTAACAGGACCGATCTTTCCAGCTCCGAAGCTGCGCTGCCAAAAGCTGAGGTGACTCAACCTGCAGAAATGCAACAGCGCTGAGTCACTTTTCCTCCCGGATATGGCAAGTGCTTCCTCGACAAACCAACTCCCCCCACAGCTGGAAATGGTCGGTTTTGCTCTAATTATAGGTCAGATGTTTGCAGCTGTGTTGGCGATCTGTAATATATTTACCTATCATTTTTTTCATTCAGTGATCACATGCTAACATACCTGAAAGCAGTTTTCTGTAATTCTGGCTATTGACTGTGGATAGTGTCGCCTCTTGACAGACACAATAGAAGGCAGCATTTCTCTAAGAGCCTGGGGATCTGGAGTACGCAAGAAGCAAAAAAGCTGAGTCCACTCAGATCCATGGAGAACACCTTTGTTCAGTATGATGTCACGTCAAAACAGTAGTGGGATCTCGACACGATGGCATCTTCGCACATCAGTTCAGTCCCGGTGACATCAGGGAGTTCACACTGCCTGTGTTGCCAAAGTGAATCCTTTCAAAACAGGACAGAAGAGTCCTTTCACACTGAGCACATCGCGTACACATACACACACGGAGTGACACACCAGACACTGGCATCATATTTTCCATAAGCACTGTCCACCAGTTCAGGTGGAAAATCTTATTGTACCCAGTTATGAATTCAGTGGTTAACACTAGGAACATCTCCATATTTGTTATCCATAAAAGTATGTATTTCACCCGACAAAGGCCCAATCTATACAGTTCCATCAAAAGACAAACAATTCATTCATTGAAAGTCCATGTTACAAAGGAGATTGTTTCTACCTATATTTGTTATGTTAAGATACTGATCCTAACATGTTAGTGACCACTGAGCACTGTCTACGTGACTGGCATTTTGAGCAATGAGATAAACAGCTGTAAAGATGAATAACATGATGATGTCCACAGTCCCACTTTCTGCATCAAGTCGCAAATGCTGAAGAAAAGAGCAGAGTGGAATGACGTTGCCTTTGATACATCGTTACATGGTTACATTCATTTGGCAGGTGCTTTTGTCTAAAGCAGTGTTTCCCAATCCGGTCCTCGGAGATCCACAATCGGTCCATGTTTTTGCTCCCCCCAAGCTCACTGCCAGAGAGTCCACATTTTTGCTCCCTCCCAGCTCCCTAGTGTGAGGGAAAACGTGGACTGTCTGTGGGTCCCCAAGGACCGGATTGGGAAACACTGGTCTAAAGCAATATCCATCTATCGAGAAAGCAGGGTCAGACAGTGCCTGAAGCAATTGGGGATTAAGGGCTTTGCTCAGGGGCTGAATGACATAACCACTCTGCTCTGTAAAGCATTTGAAGCAACAACCTTCTATTCACTGGCACCACACCTTATGTTCACTTCTCATTCAGGGTGTAGTATTAATCTGAGTTATTTCCATAGGTGCAGATCAACAAAAAAAAGCCTGTTAAGTTTTCCATTTATCGGTACCTTTATGAGCGAGAGACTGGTGCTATTGTATGTCTTTGTAATATCCCTCATCAGATTAGAAAGGCAGAGAATGTGAGTCACTAAATCAAGTCACTAACAACTCTTGTGTAAAACTTAAAACGCTAGATAGATGGTGACTTGACTGACATGTAATCCTGCATTCTGACTTTTATTGATTATTAACTTTAAATACAAATTACAATTAAAAGGCGTTTTGTTCAGGGATTGGGTTTGATTTAGGTAAGTATAAATTAGTATGCAGCAGAACGTTACCGCAATTAACATGAATTTGTATTCCACAAAAATGCTCGCTTTCAAATAACATCTCCAACCTTTTTAGAATTACCTAAACGCCCCACTACATTTAAAGCCCATGATTTAATGCCGTAAATGGAACGCTGTGAGTGACCCTTGCTGTTTTTTATAAGAGGCAAGTTTATCTGCCGACAATTTACAGAAGCGGGACACTCCTGGAAAAGCTTCCGCAGACCCGCGCTGCTCAACATGGGGGAACATAATTCCCCCCAGTTAGTATAAACAAAAAAAAATTAAAATTAAAAATCTTACAGGATCTTACCTCTGACTCACGGCATATAGGCGGCCCCTAACCTGGAGAAAAGTTATGTTATTAATATCATTATTATGTGATTTTTCCACGATAAAAATGACACTTAAATGTTCGCTATTGATTCCCATAAGATTTTTAAAACTCAAAATGTACAACAATTAATGCTTTACCCCTATATAACTTTTGCTTTTTAACCAATATAACATATCTTAAAAATAAATTAAACTAATCTTTCACTTAGGTTACTTTGGCCGCATTTAACTACAGTCCCACGTAAAGAGCCCCTCGTTGTTTGTACAGGCTTGATTCGGGGGTTGTATGTAGCATTGGAGTGGCTTATCGACTGATAACTAATCCACACAATGATCAAACGCATTACCAGAATATACCGATGTTTTCTCTCATATGGAGCTACCGATTCCGTGGGTGTCGCTATTATACATCTTTATTCGAAATTCCAAATTATTGAATAATTAATGTCAGTGGCAATAAGGGGCGGAGTGGAAAAAGTTAACGCTGTCGGCAAATATTTAAAAACTAAGAAGCTGAGAGTGCATGTGTAGTTAGATGAAAGCGAGTGGCTTTTCATTTTCGACAAGTAATTGGCAATTTTTTTATCATATCAATTTTTAGAATAACCCTTTTGTTAAAGGGGCAATTATCATGCGTTTCATACGTTTACCCTACTCGTTATTAGGTCTAAATCTAGGTAATAGTGCAGTTTCCTGGGAAGCTACATTAATAAAGGTGTTGTTAAAAAATATATTGGCTCTTACATGCGTTTGGGCTAGAGACCCCACACCCGGTACCGGTGTTCGATCGACCAGTGCTACCTATCGAAACGTGCTATCGAGACTTTCTGCGCATGTGCAGTTTCACCGATTAGGATTAGGGTTAGGTTTTAGGGGGGATTGGATGTTAGGGTTACGGTTAGGGCTATCGATTAACACTACGGTAGCCCAATTTGAAAAAGTAGCTCAACCCGTCAGAACAGCGGTCGTGCGCTCTAACGCCGTTGAGTCACGCAGCCAGCGCTCCATGATGAATGCGGCATGACTCACGCGCGTCTGTGTACTTTACAAGCGGCGGCCCCGCGTACCAAAGGGAAAGGGTGTCTGCGTGGGGCGCGGAAGCTGCCCTGGCATGCATCAAAGCGCCGTGCGGGCCCCCGCAGAGCATCGACAGGGAGCCAGCAAACCCAGCCGTTGCGGTGCGGTGCCGTGATGACATGGCCGGCGTCTATATGCAAAATATTGCAGGGCTAACAACGACTGTAACGATACTTTCAATTTAACTGGAAGTATAGGGGTTAAGCCTTGGCTCCCTGTCTTATCATTGATTCTTGGAGTACAGTAACCTGCTTATAGTACGGTTAGCACACATTTGTCTTACACGTTTGTACTTGAAGACATTATTCACACATTTACAAACCGAAAACACACTCAGTAGAACTACTGTCTAGGCTGGGCCGGTGTTGTCTCGAGTTGAGCTACTTTGTCGAGTTAGGCTACCGTAGTGCTAATCGACAGCCCTAACCCTCCCAACCCCCCTAAAACCCTTACCCTAACCCCCAAAAGGTGGAACTACATATGCGCGAAAAGGTTCGATAGTACGTCTCGATAGGTAGCTCAACTCGTCAGAACACCCCATACAGTATTTGGTATTTCTAGGCGCACCTTGTAATTCTTTAAGGCAAAACTCTCTTAGGGGATCTCAAAATACCAAAATAGCGTTGCTTTTAAAATACTGTCGAAATACCATGCATGGTGTAATGTAAGAAGATTTAGATATCCCCCAAGCCAACTACTGTTAAAGTTCCTAAGACTATAAGACAGTGGTTCGTATTGAAATTGCAATAGAATTGCAAAGGCAGGTCTATTTACAAACGTGTAAGCATATAGCTGCGTTATGAGTAAAACTACAAGCGCATAACACCAGTACATTTTGGTATTTAATGACTGAACACGGTTCCTGGTCCTCAGCCTAAAGCACTGTTGTTGTCTCGTGATTTGTAGCAATTTCTTTGCTTTTACAGTTTCCGTTAAGTGACGTTATAGTTACAATTAAACTTTATAGTCGCGCATTGATTTACTGCCGCGGTTCGCCGGGCCGGCACCTACGTTTGCAGCTATAGAAAATTAATCAACACCTTTCATCTTCGAGAATTCGACAGTTCCGTGGTATAAAACGTATCAATAGAGGCATTTTTAATAAGACTACCCATAGAGAACTGTATATAGCATATGAAGTATATATAGATGACAGAGAAAGAAGTCATGTATCCCTTTCAGAGTAAATATCTTAAATGAAAGGAAGTAAGACATGACTCACAGAAATCAAAACTCCTTTAATGACATAAAATAGACACGAGCTTAGTCACGACAACAGTTTACTGGGAGAAAAACTGCCATGAATGTCTAGGTCGCTGCAGTGACGTCTGCTGCCATCTGCCGGTGACATCTAAAATTTCAACTAGATTTATAGCTGGGATGGCGCCCATCGATGCTGATCCCCCAGTTTTTGGGTGTCTCTCTGCCTAAAATTGACCGCTTCTACACTTCCGTGATATACTCTCAGGTAACATTTTACTTGAGGGGACACAAATACTTAGTAGTAACTCAGTTACCCAGCTACTTAAAGTGAAAGATATGTCATGATTCATTAATAATTAAGAAACACGCCATCTGGCCTGCCCCGATCGTCCGCTCTTTCCGTGTGCCACGCGTTAACCTCTTTTGTGAGGTCCAGTTATTCCGCCTTGCTGAGATAAGGCGTCTCGTTTGGGAATCCGGTCATTCTGTCAGACCATCGGGCGAGCAGGGAATCAGGGTCGGGGAGACGGAGATCCAGGAACAAGGGGCTCATCTAGCAGAACAAGCAGACGACGGAGACGTTAATGACGGAACTGGGGATATATACGCTGACGTGGACTTAAATACACAGGATTTAATGGAAAAAACAAGAATCGGCTGGTAACAATCGGGATTAAACACAAGGTTAAGGAGGGGGGCATCATCCGTGTTTCGCTTGTGCTATTCATGACTTGTTCCTTCAATAGTTCATGAAGGTTTACAAAATTAACAGATATAGTAACAAATATAGCACTCTCTTGAGATAAAAGTGATAATTCATTAACGATGAAAAAACACGAGATCAGTTTGTAACTATGACTTACATTGTGGTTTACTCAAGCATAAGTAATAGCATAATACTATTTGCGTCACTTCAAGTAACGTGTTAATACTCATTTAAAATGAGCCCGACTTTCACTTATAAAATCTAAACGCCGAAATCTGTTTTCCAGTGTAAAATTACTCATTACCTCTAGTTCCCTAGGCAAACTTCACTGTCGAGTTTCACTTTGTCTAGGACTGTGCAGAAAGTCGCCACCTCTTCAGAATATGGTGTCACCTGTAGCATTGAGCTGTCCTGCTTCAGTCGAACGAAGCCATAAAAATGTATCTAGCTCACATTTATTTGCTTACCGTTGCCTAAAATTAACTACAGCTTTTCAGTTTTAGATATTTCCTCCGAAGTAGTTAATGACCGGGTTGAAACTGCGATCTCGGATCATACGGGCAAAATGTCGTTTGGTAATCTATGTAGGCCTATTTACCTGGAGACGCCTTTAATTGAATTTCCAGAGTACTGTGGAAGCACACTGACCACTTTTGTGAAAAGGGAATGAGGACAGGTAAGAACTAATTCTAACTGCAAAATCACTGCAAATAAAAAAAATTATAACTCAAAATCCCCTCCATCTACGAGACAATGTCATTTGACCCTTGTAAAAAATAGTGTATTAACAAGTGTCCTTTGATCACTAGAAGTGTAATAAAAATGCATTCTCTTTACACACATTTTTTTTTATACACTGACGTTATACATCTGTGTAAATATATTTTGCGTCTAAACAATTAAGCACACTTGAATAAAAGTATATCTGTAATGAAATAGTACATTTTTTAGGGATATAACACTCTTAATATACTTTGCTGAAAGTATATTTTTTGGGCCAAGTGTATTTTTTAAGTAAATACTTTTTTACACTTTTTTCACAAGGGGGACCAAAAATATAAGCATCACTAAAGTGCCTCAGCTCTGTGTGTGTGGGATTCCTCCATCTATTTATTAGCAGCATTTTATCAGGTTACAATTTGTTAGAAAGCAGGTTATGTTATGGATGGGGTGGTGGCTGGCCTCCCTTTCATCTCTATATAGGGTTGCAGGTTCAAATTGTCCTCTATTATCACTTGACAAATTTTCCAGGTTTTTTTTTTTATTGCCCATCTGACCATTTTCCTTGCAGTTAAGCTGACATGTCTGCTCACATCCTGAGTGGCGTGGGACATCATCCAATCATCTACCCCAACAACTCCATATAAGTAACTGGAATCTAGACTTGTTGGCCTGCTTTGATTTGATTCCTGCTTTGGTATTCCTTACGTTTTTCTTCCCTTTGCAAATATATAAAAATATATATTTTCTTTAAAACACACAAAACCTTTTTTCATCTGACACATTGCTTGAGTTTACTTTTTCCACTCTTGTTTTGTATACAGTACATTAACTTTTAATGTCTTATCACTTGAAAATGAACTTTGTTGTTGGTAATATTAACTTATTCTGCTGCTTGAACCCTTGTTAAGTGCTGTGACTCAGCTGTGTAAAAAACAGAAGATGCTTTATAAAAATTAATTAATTTATAAATTAATGAATGCTCAGTAGGACAAAATGACATAGAACAGGTTTAAGGATTTACTTTGGAATGTTTGACATTTTCAGATGTAAACATGTCTGAACTTATGGACCATCATTTTGTAATAAGACAGTCACAACACTTGACATTCTTCAGAATTCCATTTTGGATGGATAAAATTTTTTGGTGTACAATTTAATTTTTAAGAAGTGCTCTGTACGTCCATACAAGTCATTCCTACAGCATATATGTAGTCCTCATATGTGAACTCAGCAGTGAAAACAGAGCTGGCTATCTGCCTACCTATCACAGCAGCACAAAGTTTTAAGGAATGGGCAATGTCATCATCATTTTGCTATTTACCGGTCTTGGGGAAGTGTACCAAAGTATGGGCATCACTGCCTGTACCCGCAGGGAGACAAATTTATGGCAGTATATTTCAACTCCATTAATAAGTAGTGGATATAGTAATTGTATTTTAATTCCATTAGAAAGCAGCAAATAAAGACTACTCACATTTTTTGCATAACCCAGCTGTTCCAAACTCTAAAAAGTAACAATATAAATAGCATATTAAGTGATCAGTCATCATCCATAGCACAAGCATTAAGCTCTAAGTTCGGTTCAGGAGCACTTACCCCTCTGACCTCAGGCCATCACAAGCCACAGTATCCTCACCAGCGTCATCATTATAAAAAGGTATCTGGGAAACTACTGATCAAGCAACGATAACCATCCAAAAGCTACGCTGCCTGGTCCCATAATACACATTCCATTTCATTTAGAACAAAATTCTAATTAAGTACTTAAGCAGGTTTCATAAAAAGTTGAGTTTTGTTCTTACCAGCAATGGCATCTTCACATTAGTAAAGAATCGAGCAAATCATTAAAGAAAGACCAGCATTACGAGAGCAACTGCGGGGCACCACGTGTAGAAGGGAAGTTCTGATTAATATAAATATGAGAACAGGGCCAGTCAACACAGCCTCTCAGCCCAAAATCACTCAGACCAAAGACACTGCAAACACTTCATCCTGGAAAAAGACCAAAGCAACTGCAAAGGCAAAATAAGAGCCACACTTGTGCTTTGAACAGGTAGGTTTGTTAATTACCCGTCTAGGTAATTTTCTGGAATCAACAGTGGAAATGTCAGTCCTAAAGTTCAATGCTGCAGTTGAGTGATTGTGAAAGCAATCATCCGTGTTTTAAAACAGTAGTACTTAATGTATTATGTGCAAATAAAGTCGATTCCACTGCAGGGTTCTCTCTGCCAAGCATTACCGGGTGCAGGGGGGAGTGGGTCTTGTACACAGATGTTCCTTCTGCCCCTCCCAAAAGCAGTCAGTCAATCAGAATTTTTTTCTTTCTTTTACTTCAATTCTGATTGGGCCATTTTGGTTGTATCAAAAACCCCCATAAAATAAAGGTGTAAGAGTTTCTTCTCCCATAAATGAGCAAGTTAAGTGTTGATGCTGAAATCTGATTGCCCCCCCCCCCCCCAGCACCAGGCCTGCTGCCAAGAGCAGGTGGCCAGAAACTTAATTTCTTCATCACCATTCAGACCGAGCAGATCCAACTTGCACCAGAACAATCTTCTCAAGACTCCTCCCATCAAGCTGTAAAGGAAGTCAGTCTCAACAAAGATTACCCATTTTGGTTTAATAACTCATAAAACATTCTTCAAACAATAAAACAATTTTAATGTAGGTTTCTGTACAATGCTTGCTAAGCAGTTTTATTTAGATATAGAAAACGTAATAGGAGCAGTGTTTAAAATGACAAAACTCCTTAAAATTTAATGGCAGGTACTCTGGAAAAAAATAACAGCATTCCATCCACAAATATTTTCAAGCAATAAATATGTATTTATAAATAGTGTAAATTTACATCAAGATTAGAAACAAAAATCACAAATTAAAGTTTATTCCTTAGTCTATGTGCAACCCATTTTTCATTGTGACTTGGCTATTATTTCTTCAGGGAAACTCGGGGGAGATAATTCAAAATAACGATACAAGGAAACCAAAAGCTGTATAAAAAAAAAAGAAAAAAAAGTATATCACCTAACTTTTCACATTAAGTTTTTTTTCTTTTTGAATTTTGTTGCCAGAACAGACTTAAAATTTCTACCTACAAAAAGACCAGCTAAGCTAGTACTCACTTAAAGGGGGAAATGCAAGAGATTCTAGATCATACCAGCCCATTAAAAAAAAAAACAAAGAAAAACAAAAAAAGGTTGTCAAGTCAGTAGTCTTTGTGATGTTGCCAGTTGTGACATTATATATACAAAACTTTTTTCCTTTTGTTTCTTTTTCTATGTAAGTACAGCTGAGGCAGCTGTAAACAGTCCTGCAGAGGGGAGCAGCTTCACTCGCGGCCCGTAGGTTGACACTCCGCACATGGCAGGTTGCATAGACACTCCGCTTTCAGCCAGCAGCCTTGTGGGATAGCTACAGAAACCAGACACAACTGGGTCACTTCCTGAATATCAGAAACAGTTCATTTACTTCCTGTCGACTGTCCACAGAACAATAACGCTAAACGTCAAGATGAAGATGAAGGCAAAGGAGGGGCCTGCAAAGAAAGTGGGTAACGACAAAAATTAGTATAAAATTAGACTTCAACATATCACGCATCAAAAAGACGGACAGAGAAGAGACTTTTTTTTTTTT
Organism: Cyphomyrus plagiostoma; assembly: GCA_019775915.2. Taxonomy (NCBI): domain Eukaryota; kingdom Metazoa; phylum Chordata; class Actinopteri; order Osteoglossiformes; family Mormyridae; genus Cyphomyrus; species Cyphomyrus plagiostoma. Next base: position 15,879,125 of record JABFEA020000038.1, read on the forward strand.
TTTTTACACATGAAAAATGTTTACTTACTAATGTGAACTGGTCGTAGACTTTCGTCAGATCCTCCATTTTGTACTGTTCTAGCACCACAAAGTTCTCAAGGTTAGCACTGCCCTTCCGAGCACAATCCTGACAATGCACCACGTAGCTCTTGCGGGAGTTACTTTCACTTGTGACAAAGAGCAGGTTGAAGACCTCCACCTGGAAGGCGAAGGAAGGATAGAGCATTTAAATGCTGTGCAGTCAGGTGAAGGGAAGAGTCTGGGCCTCACCCTGGCCAGACAAGCGTCACTGACCTCACAGATGCTGCAGTAGTGTGCTGGCTCATCTCTAGTCCTCCCATGCCACACCATCTCCTTTCCAGCCGCCAACAGGGCCTCCTTTAACATCTGGCATTGCTTTAGGGTCCTCAACAAACAGTATCTGCAGGGAAATGCAGGTGCATCGCATAAGCAAGAGCAACTGCCACAGCCTCAGATGGCTAGAAAAACAACTGAATGCTAGGCTAATTAAAGTGGTACTGTGTAATTAAACTGTGATGGAACACAGTGATTCGTTAAGGAGACCTCACTCAGATCGTTCTTCCCATGGGTCCAATTTACATTTTCATCTTACACCTACAGTGTCTTTTCCAATAGTGCCAGCAAAAAATATTAAAGGGAACAATACTTAAAGCTAGTTTAATACATAAACATAAGACAAAAGTACACAAGATAGCAGCCTAATTTATTTACAGGTGTTGCTTAAAGCTTGATGAAATGCTGGACTTTACCTCCATGACCTGAGAGAATGAACCATTTAAGATCAAGTAATGAATGAATCTACATTTGACTCACTTTATCATCTCAAAGAGCTTGGGGTCAGAGACTTTGATGTTCCGGGCCATATTCCAGGACAGGTGAATCATGGGAACGATGGATTTTACACTTTGCAGCTTATTCCACTCGTATCTCTCAACTGCAAGTTTATACTGGAATGCTGGAGGAAGGTGGTGGGAGACAAGTTCAGACGCAAGTCCAGTTCACACACACTCCAGGTAAAGGCTCAGATTAAGCAGCAACACGCATACACACACCTGTGAGTGGCCCGACATTCCAAGCAATATTATTACACCAGCCAATTGCCTGCACCCAGTGCACTGTGCCCATGTTGGTCCACACCATGTCCCCTGGACGCTGGATGAAACGATACACTGGGACATTGGCTTCATAAAGGTCTTCCAAGTTGGGCCACCAGGAGCCCATGAGAAAATTGATGTTATTCCTGCAGAAGGAGAAGACGCAAATAGTCAAGAAAATAGCTGTGAAGGTGTATTAAATAAAGGGACAATGTGAATGACTGATTATGAATTATACTGAAAAATGGCATGACTAAATACAAAATTTATATATTACAATGGATTTTGTAATTACAGGTGGTGATACTATATATCAGACATGATCTAAAACACATCGAGGAGAAGAATGGCTGCTGATTGTCAGAACTCAATGACATGGAAGTCGTGATATTTTTATCAGACATTTAAGTCAAGTACCATACTGGCCACCAATAATCCTATTATTACTGTGTAAAGTTGTTCTCGTACTTTTCACAGAAATCGTTCATGACACCCCAGTAAGGCTCTGGTACTGCGAACCACTCGCAATCTCCTGGTCCAATGTTGATGTTAACAGAACAGAAGTTGTTGTTTTCTTGGTGACCTAAGAATTCAGACAATGTTATTAGCATGGAATTAATTGCCCTTAGTCTCGGATTACAAACGCACAAATATTTCAAAACAAAACCACAATTTACATTTGTATAAATACCTACTAAAAACATACTGGAGTGATCTTTACTACATCTTAAATATTAACTGCCGGCCAGATGATGTCCCAGATGGCTATTAAGAGACGTTATTTAACATGTGACTCAGCAAAGGGGATTTTGTAAGTCTGGTTTGTACAGCACCTGGGGTCCGGCTCCCAGGAACCTTCATGTACAGCTGGACGGTGTTCATGCCCAGGATTGTATGGCCCACGTGGCTCAGCAGGTTCCCCGCAGATACAACACGCGCGAACGCTGGCAGTTTGCTCAGCTCCTGCAGCTGTAGCTTCCACCTGAGGGACGAGTGACAAGGAAGCCCGTGTCGGAGTGCAGAGGCAAGTTGCGTTTCCCCACAAGACACAGAGTGCTTTGAAGGTACAGATAATGCAGGAGGGACAGATAATGCAGGAGGGACACATAAAAAGGTCCACAAAAACAAGTACTGAAGTCCCTTTGGAAGGAGACACTCACTTTTTGTCATCGGACAGATCTATGTTTGTCCCAAACTTGATGAGTTTAAAAGGCCCTTTTCTTCTCCGGCTCGCACTGGGAGCAAAGTCAAGAGAGCAGAAGTGAGAAGGGGCAAAGAGGACTTTACAGATGGAGTACTTAGTGAATTTCTCCAAGGTGCCCCTTACCTCTCAGAGGACATCGACTCAGAGTCCGAGTGCTCTCTCTGTCCTTTCTTTTCATTTTCCTCCTTCAAAAACAATCAGACATTTTTCCATCACAAAGTAACATATTCAACTGAACTAATTTAAAAAGTCTAGACAAATGCTTTCAATTCATGAAATCCAGAAACTAAAATGTTCAGGGGTGTGAAGGACAGAGTCCTAAGGACACCTCTAATGGACAGAACAAGACCAAGGAACAGCCAAGGACACCGCGGCTTCTAAGGTAATTCCATTATCTTAACTCATACCCTTCAATTGACAACTAGAAAATATCCAGTGAGTGCCTCGATACATCTCACCATAAACATTTAGAGCAATATAAACCAATGTCCCAAGACTTAACACGGGTTTCCCCACTAGATAGTGTGCATCCACAGGGACTGACCCGCAAGGATTCCTGGAAGGACGAAGCCTGGTACTGGGCATATTTGGCGATGGTGGTATGTGAGCGACTGCTCTCACAGCGCCACAGCTTCCTGCTTCCGCTCACGTCCCAGTTCTCGTCAGTGGGCAGGAACAGCTGCGTACGTACCTCCACCATGTGCTCTGGGTTGGCCTCCACCAAGGTCTTGGTGGAGAATAGGCCCAGATCTGGTAAGAACAGAATGGAAACGTGAGCTTCCAGAAAAGGGATATGAAGAAGCTAGAAAAACACCCCATAGCTGCATTTCAACCTTAGTTATTAAATGGGAATACAAACGACAGTCTCACTGCAATATTAACGACACACATGCTGCACAAATGTAAATATTCACTTGCATATAAAAACACAATCCATGAAAACAGGCAATAACATACCATTTCGATCAGAATTAAGTTACAAAAGAACATGCAGCAGGAAATTATCCCAAATATTAAGGAATAATTTTTTTTATTATTTATTTTAAAAATTAATGTTACATTATCATCAAGAAATTGCTTTTAAAGCCATTACTACTACATAGTAATTAGGTTAGTGTGGCTAATATTTAACAGAATAAAATTACATATTGCATTGCACTTTTGAAAGCCTTGTTGGTCTTTGATCAAAATGAAATCACAGGTCGTGGAACTGCCAGAACCATAAATAAGGATTTAAAATGAGATTGCCTTAGCATGGTTACTTGAGAATTAATGGCACACATGAGCAAACAAATATATTACAACAAAGCAAGAAAGCAATTTGGGGTTTTTCCAGTTCAAACAAACATGCCAGATGAAATGAGCAGAATGGGAGGAAGGGTAGGATATTGAACATACTGGTCAGACAAAGTGTGATGACACTCTCCATTTACAGGGGGCACTGTTGTCATGCGTGATAATTTAATACATACGGCAGACTTCAGTCAAACAGTGGAACTGGCACTGAGTATTTCAGAGGACTCCCCCTCAGCACACAGACTCTGAAAGCATTATGGAAGAGTCCCCCAGCTCAAGGATACCTCAGAAGAACAAGTGAAAGGCTCACCCAGCTTGAGGGCCCCAGCAAGGCCGCGAATCACCGTGACTGGGTTCGCTGGGTTTGTGCAGAACTGATGTAAAGGTGGGAAGAAGGCATCACGCTTGTTCTCCAGCTGTGGGTGTTTCACAAAGTCCAGTTAAAACCTGATCGAGTGAAAGCGACGGAGCACAGCAGCAAACCAAACTCAACCGTTTTCATACCCTAATGCCACTGCACTTCCCTTAATTGAAGGTTGGAGGGGAAAAAGCTGAACTTCTCAGTAATACAAGACACACAATTGAAAAGTGTTATACTCACATAAATACTAGGCGTGGGGGGGTTGAGTTTGTCCTTTGGCAGAGAGGGGAAGGGCTGAGGCGGCAGCCGTGGGGGGGGGCATTTGTCTAATAAGATGCTGCAGTTTGACAGACCGTTCTTCCCCAGGTTCCTATTAAGGAGGAAAAGCAGCTTTTCAGAACCAATATGCCTGTGGGAAATGCAGCAGATCTGTGCAAAAGCCAGTTTTTTACATCACCCTCCCCCCCCCCCCACACCCAGTCAGATTAAGCTGCGCTGCAAATTGAGAAGGAACAAGGGTTGTGACGTAAGCCATTTTCTGAGTTGCTGGCAGATGATATTTACATCAACAAATGGCACAGTGGGCTGTTTAAAGCAGAAAGAAAAGGGCCGATACCCCCCGAGTTAATAACCAAGGAAGGAGGAGAGAGAACCAAATGTATCCTGCAAAAATCATTTAAAACAAGCAGTAGATTCCCTATTTAAGAGGGCCAAATCAGCCAATATGTAAGTCCACCCAGAGGGGAAATGTGAAGTAATAACAAAAAGAGGGCTTAACATTCAAACAGTGCATCAAGCTAAAGGGGTTAAACACTTCAATACTTGACGCATGTCATCAGCCTGAAAACATGCTCTGCTCAGTCCTAGGGCTGCACAATAGTGGAAAAATTTCAAATATCGTGATCTGAATTTTTTTTTTGCAATATTTATTTTTTTAAAAAAGGACGTGAGAATATGCCCATAAGCAGCCATAAATTTATCTACAATACATTCTGTCAAAGAAGTTAGTGGGGTTGCCGCAACAACAAATCACTTGCTTTTGCACAATATTCTTTGCGGAATCAAAAATATTTCCCCACAGCGGAAGGTGAATGTCCTTCAGCAAGCATTGTGTTCGTTTTTCTCCTCCTCACTCATTTTTGTTAAATTTCTCACAAACATGACCTGTTTATGACAGAGTCCAACAGGAAGGATGGAAATAACAGGCTCAGAGATCGCACGCAAAGTAATCTCTACTGGTTTTTTTAACATATGCTAGATACACATAAAAATAAAAAGTTATTAACATTAAAAAGGCAGGGAGGGCCATGTGCCGCATAAAGGCCTTTTGGTTAAACAATGGACCGCATATAGTAACATACTCCAATCCATAAGATTATAAACGACTTGGGAAAATTCCAACTGCTAGTAACATCGTAGCATATGTTTGTGGTGATACTGGCGTAAACAACCCTACATAATACTTGACAACGATAACATACTTTTATGCATTTACTTTACTGTACTTTTTACTGTTATTTTAGTGTACACTCTATTGATATATAAAACTTAACTGTAGCCTTGGGGTGCATTAGGCTATACCATCTAGGTTTGCACAAGTTACACTATGATGATCATATAACGAAAAATCCTTTAACAACTGATTTCTCAGAACATATCCCAGTCACTGAGCGATGCATGACTGTACAAGAGAAACAGAACTGAAGTCTTTTCAGGTAGTAACCCAGTGTTGATATCTGACAGTGACTGATTGGCATAGTGTATGTAAATGTCGGATATAATGGTGGTATGTGACTAGAGCTTACTGTAAGTCTGTGAACCAGTGCTTTTAGATCCATTACATTTAAATAATTAAATTCGGCTCGCCAATTGATTATTTTCCACAGATACTAAAGATCAATGATCAGTACAGCCAATCAGCAACAGCACCTCCCCCAACCAGTTGGCAATTTTTAACGCCAGCCGTTTTACGGATTATTCTTATTTTTTTCATGCTCTCATGTACATCTTTTGGCTAAAAAAAAATTAAGCGAAACTGTTGTGGTACAGGAGTGTGTGTGGGTGAGTGTTGGATAATTCGATATTGTTAATCCCAATATTTTTCAATTAGAATAGTGCATATTATTGTTTTATATATCACCAAGCCCTAGATATGGCTAGTTTATGGAAAGAGATTTTTTTTCCATGGCAAGACATACAGGCTACGATTGTGTTTAACGGTCTTGCTTGCAAAATTCAGACTCACAGATGGATGCTCTGAAGTATCCATGCCATATGGCCACCATTTATTCAAACGTGCTGACACCAATAAATGGCATTCATTGAAAAGTAAGAGAGTTGCATTTCTAACACAGAATCCAGCCAAGACATGCACACACACAACAGCTTTTCACAGAAGGTGAGCAGAGCGCACTGGCTAACCATGAAGTTGGGCCAGCAGCTGCTTCTCTCTGCCATTCACAGAATGTGCAAAGAAACTGCAAAGACTCAATACAGTCATTAGGGTGAGTTCATAAGAGCCAGGGCTAAAACAAAAATAATGCAGCAACACTGCAAAGTGCTGTTCCAACGTGATCAAAAGCAGTTTGCACCAGGCCTCTGGACAGCACTTCACAGCCTTTCATAACCTGTTACTGAAATCAGCAGGATGTAGACACAGGTCTGATTCTGCTAGAGGTCCTCCTTAACCTACCTCAAAGGGCTGTTAATTCCACAATTAAATCAACAAATAAAAATGAGGAATGGCTTATTCTTCTCATCATGCAATAATTAGGGGAAAACAGTAGATCTTCATGCAACACACAAATGAAGTAACAGCCTTATTACTATACTCATAAATCAGTTTTAGTCCGCCAAAAGTAGAGGCTATTACATTACATGAAAAACCATCAAGGTCAGTGCTTTCATTGTTAAATTGGTTGATGGACGGGCAGTTAATAAGTATTTACCATAATCAGTTACTGTAATCTAGAACACAAATCAAACATGGGTGTTTGCTGTACGCTACCTCCCTCCGCCCTCTAAGGGTGCACTCACACTAGGCATGAGTGCCGTGAACCGGCCCGAGTACGATGGTCCCCCCTCCCCCTCTGGCCTGCACTCACATGGGGTTTCAGCATTGATGCCGGGGCAAGCTTACGTCATTATGGTGCGACAGTTTCAGGATAAACAGGAAGAGCGGCTCGCTGAACGCAATGGAGTCCATCGCTCTGGTTACTTTGATGATCGTAATTGAGTCGTTTCGTCCGCGGTGGTCCACAGCCCCCTCACAGCCTGTTGCTAAACAGGTCTATCGCTTCTGTGGCACGAAAATTTTCACGCAATCGTGTTGCTTGTATGAGGTTTGCAAGGTACCAGCTGAAGTGCAGCAAGAACTTTGCAGCTTTGATTACCGACTGACACTACATGTGAACCGCGCCCGAGTCCAACTGAACCGTGCTCAGGCACACCTCTTCCAAGCGGGCCAGGGGCGGCTAAACAGACCGCGCTCGGGCACGGTTCGGAGCACTCACACCAGTCAAACGAACCGCACTTTGGCGGTCAAACGCACTCAGGCACGGTTCAAACTGCCTAGCGTGAGTACACCCTTAAAATACACAAACAAGCTCATTTGAACAATAACCCAGGAACAAAACATCTACTGGCAACAGCAGAACAAGGTGTAGCTCATCAGTAATGTCCCAGCAGTCTCAGAAATACAAGATATTCAACATTAGGGCTGCATAATACTGGAAAAAATAAACACTGTTTCTTATTCGAAATTTTTGTGATTAATATTGCAATATTAAACAATAAATAAATAAATAAATCCATCCATCCATTTTCCAAACCGTTTATCCTACTGGGTCTCGGGGGGTCCGGAGCCTATCCTGGAAGCAACGGGCACGAGGCAGGGAACAACCCTGGATGGGGGGCCAGCCCATCGCAGGGCACACTCACACACCAGTCACACACACATGCATACCTACGGGCAATTTGGCAACTCCAATCAGTCTCAGCATGTTTTTGGACAGTGGGGGGAAAGCCCGAGTACCTGGAGGAAACCCCACGACGACACGGGGAGAACATGCAAACTCCACACACGTAACCCAGGTGGAGACTGGAACCTGGGTCCCAGAGGTGTGAGGCTACAGTGCTAACCACTGCACCACCATGCCGCCCCCTAAATAAATAAATAAGATAATCTACCAACAGTTTAACAAATACTAGAGATGTGCTGATCCAGACCTATTACACAGATTGGGTATCAGCCATTAGTGACCGATCCACGTCCGATATTTACTTAGTTTTAGAAGGTTTGTAAAAAGATCACTATTTCTTGTTAGTTTCATACAGTGGCTCTTTACCATTTTAGATCGTTTTAGCTACATTCAAACTGAACACTAATGCTGCCACCTGGTTCTTCGCCACTCAGTGGGTGAGAGCACAGTGACTTCCACCCGCTGTAGCGTCATTCATACCCTGCGCAGTACGACGAGCCACATCAGATTAAAGGGTTACCATCTGGAAGTATTTTACACTTTTAACAACTAGGAGCACAGCGATTTGGAATCTTTGTGAAAGAAGTTGAGAGGTAGAAGTACCACTTAGAATTTACAATTTGGCGAGTGGCCATTGCTACCACACCACAGCACACAGTGCACAATGACAAAAGGTGTCCCCTGCATTTAACCCGTATGTGACGTCGTGACATAGCAGGAGGCGGCTGATTCAGCGCCCGGGGCGCAGTGCTGGGGGGCGGCTGATTCAGCGCCCAGGGAGCAGTGCTGGGGCTTTAAGATACTCAAAGTTAACAGCAAATGCATCAAAAACTCAAACATGATGTACAAACGAGGTGGAACAGTACATTATGTATGTTTCTAGTAGCCTAATTAAAGATGGCGCACATTTTTTTCCATTCATATTTGCTTGTTCAAAAAAATATTAAACAGTATAAATATATTACGGCTCCCACGATTAGTCGATGTAGTTGACTCCGACACTGAAAATGTGCCAGCATCAATATTTTAAATTCAAATGCATTTTTATAAAATTTTAATAAAATTACCTTTATGATTTCTAACACGCTTCAGTTCATTATAACTAATGTTTTCCTTTAAACATCACTGCATAATTATGGGAGTACTTCACATTATCACAGAACAAAAAGGTGGTTTTACCCTGTGCAGCGTGATGGCAGACCACAGCGGCACTGGCGCTATGCATGACCACCTTAAGAGGAACCGCACAGGCTCTGTTCGGGGTGATGGCCGGACCACTAGAGTGGACAGAACCACCCTAAGTGCAGTCAATTCATGTTCATTAAATTAACATTAGAACGGAGAGCTTTTTAATATCTTTTGTCCTTGTAGCTGCTAAATACACTCATTATTACAGCCATAAAGTTGTCTGCCTGCTACATTAGAATCTTCATTTAGTAAGTATTTGTGAATATGTTTATGCTAAATTCTGGGTTGCTTCTATATGGCTGATGGGGTGCCGGTGTGCACGTTTGTGCACTGTGGAATTGTTAGGACCAGTGTTATCGTAAACTAAGAGTGAAATGAAATGTTTGGGACGGGTATCATTGACAACACTACCGTATTTGATAGCGATGGACTGATCCGCATTTTTCCAGTTCTGATCTGATTCCGATACAAAACTGAAATAAAAACGGACACTAAATAAAAGAAAATTTTTGAATTAAAATAAAAACCATATTTATTAAAAAAAAAAAGTATCACCACACGACCAACATCTTTTAAATTGTTGAAACACTATCTCCTCTTGTAAAAGATGGGGCTGCTGATCTGTCCCTCCCTTTACCATTACTTCAGTGCTTATCGCTTGCGACACGTGGCCTGTTCCGATGCCCGAATTTATGAAGCATGAGGAAAAGGCCAAATTTATACTGATTACTAACTTTTTGGCATCACACTACACATATCATTAATAAGATTAGTAGCCTAAATGTATCGAATTGTGGACGAAAATAATGTGCATATATAGCTGAAAAGCCATTGGACAAAGCCATGCCATGGCATAAAGTTTGTTGTGAAACGGTCAAGTTGATTTTCTGGTGGAAAATGAATGATTTAGATTAATTGACCAATCAATAAAATAGTTAATTGTAGAGAAAAATGTATAAAAAATATATATTCAAGTAAAAAGAGCTCTTGTATCAGAATATGTATCTATTAGCAGTTTTGTATCGGAATCAGATCGGAAGTGAAAAAGTCTGGATTAGTCCATCCCTATCAAATACGTTTGTAGTGTGAATGATAAAATCTTGCTGTTAGGGATGGTTAACGGTATTACTACTCTTACTGAAACTGCTTAACAATCCGGTATTAACAGTGCTCTTATCGGTACTTTGTATTTAAAAAAGAGAAACTAAGAACAACATTAACACCAATTAAATTTATATACAGTATGAGAAAAATATTTCTTCAATTGCGCCCTGCAACAACTTTTTTGTACAAGTCATTATGGAATATAAGGCAGTATAATTTTTTGTAATAAATCATTAAGTCCATGATCTGAAACTGAATTTCTGAATGATAGATGATGCTCTGACCATTTCAGATTGAATTTTTGAGCACAGTCATAACAATCAGCTGGCCAATGGTTACTTTGAAATTATTAATCCATACTGATATATTTAGTTAACTCCATGTATGGGCTCCAGGCCACAAGCATACATAACATGCCTGGGGCAATGAAAGAAACTACGAGCCAGACAGCCAAAAACCATATATTTCTCCTTATCCATGAGATGGACTTTCGCTAGACGTGGAGATATCGCATTTGTTAACGACCCTACATGAGAAAGACTTCATATCTTTTGCCACAAGTACAACGTCTGCATCTCCTCTAGTGAAATGTGATTAGACTTTTCAACCTTTAGTTCTCTATGCCATCATCACTAAAAAAACACAGCCTCTGTACACACGCTGCACATTGTGGCACGTGAGAGCGAGCAAGAAAGAGCAAGGGAGCAGCGCCGTGCCCCGCCCCTCACACACAGGCTAAGATAGATCTCTCCTCTGGATCAAGAACACTGAAAATGCAACCAGAAACGGAGCTGGAGAGAGCAAACGTGCAAGAGAACATTTATGTAGCAAAATAAGTAGGAAATGTATTTTCTTAATTTCTCCAAAACTGAAAACAACCGTTAATGTCAGAGCTAAATTATACTACAGATTTCAATGATTTAGCCCTGGGGCCTGTTTAATAGTGGGTTTTGGTGCCCATCCCTACAGAAAATTGTCGACAAAGCAGTGCCAACAAATAATGCTTTTCCTTGGTACATTCTCTTTTTTTCCTTGTTACTCATTTTTGTTAGATTTCTAACAAATGCACCAGTGTCTAAGTGGATCTGACAGGGACAAAAAGCATCATGACTGGCTCAGACAGCATGAACAGTGCTCATGCAAAAGCAGCAACAGCAAACCCTTTTCAAGATCATGTACGGTCATTAAAACTGCAACACTTGCTAAGTTTTGTTTTCTATGGCCGAGTAAAATGTTAATGTTATTTACAGCTTCAATCCAGCTGTCGCATTTGTCACTATCAATTTTATACACACACACACACACACACACACACACACACACACACACATATATACATATACACATATACATACACACACACATAAAGAATTATTAGGAACACCATACTAATACGGTGTTTGACCCCCTTTCGCCTTCAGAACTGCCTTAATTCTTAAGCCTCTTTCTGGGCTTCCATGCCACTTTCTTTTTGCTTTATTTAGCCATGCTAGCATGATTAGCTCACGGACCACCAAAGACAACCACCACTTCCGTTTAATGCATCATTTTTATTGAGTTTTTCAGTGAACAATGCCATCATGATATTCACAGTATAAAATTGCAACAATTTGCATTGCTTCCCTGATGCGATTGGTTGGGACTCAGTGGATGCATATGATAGGGCACTGTCGTGGCTCGTGGGTA